>JACCGJ010023174.1:0-58079 GCA_013407085.1 Atriophallophorus winterbourni
ACGCCGCTGGCGTGCAACTGATGCAGTACAACAGAGTTCTGACTATCGTTGAACGCGCTGCTGGAGAGATTGTTCCTCCCGAATCGGACTGTTTAGTTATTCAAAGAGTTGCAAAACATGAAATTTATGCGATGTGATGTACATCCATGGTCGACATCGACCGACAGAGGCCAACAACAATCGCCACATGGACGGTAGTCGTCCGGTTTGTTCTTTTCGACCATGTGAAGAGATGTAGCCCAAGGTGAATTCGATGGACGGATTATTCGGAAATCCATTATATGCTTGAATTCCCGTTTGGCAGCTTCAAGTTTGTTAGGCGCCAGTCTGCGTGGTCTAGTGAAAACTGGGGTCCACGGGTTGAAATATGGTGTTTGATTTCATGCCTCACTGGGGTATCGTGTTTACAGGATTTGAAGATAACCGAAAATTCCTTGATGAGCGAAACCTAATTCGGAGCAGTATCTGAAATCAGGACTTGAATAGTTTTTATGGGAGAATTGCACAAATGGCCGATATCGTTAATGTTTGTGACATTGTCAATGAGTTTTCGTGTACTCATGTTGACTGAAAGATCAAAGTGTGAGAGGAAATCGGCTCAAAAGATAGGGGTTTTGACATCGGCAACAGTGAAAATCCATCAAAAGTTACGTCGCAGACCGAGGTCGATGGGAAGTGATCGTTGACCGTATGTGCTTATTCTAGTACCGTTCGCTGCTTGTAAAGTCAATAAAGAGTGGTTTTTGCGTTCTGAGTTCGTGTGTAGGATGACGCTCAGTTCGGCTCCCGTATCGATAAGGAAACGCATCTTTGTTGAAACCATCAGTGACGTAGAATAAGCAGCTGGTGTTATTGCCAGACAGAGATGAGGCTTCTACTGGCCTGGTTTCGCGGCTTCTCTGATTCAGTTTTGTGTTTTGAAGATGCATGTGGTTCCCTCCACTACGAGGACGGCTTCGACTTCTGTTCAAGTGCTGTATTTGCGAAGTCAAATTGCTGATCTTGGATTTCAAATCAGATATATCCTTGTTCAAATCTGCGCAGGAAGTGCAAGGAGTGGAATTTGGTTGACTGACCGTGCAAATTGATGTTTGACGAGACATGTCGTAGACTTCATCTGCAACTTGAGCAAGCTTGTCTAGGTTCCCGTCGTTTTTCTTGATAACCAGAACTTCAAGCTAATCGTCTGGCAAACTCTGAAACCGTATATGTCCTATTATTCGTTCGTCAAACTTATGTGTGCCCTGTAACTGTAACAAGTGGCGTAAGTGTTGTGAAGGTGTACGATCTTCTAGCTCAGAGCTGGATACGAGTTTTCGCAAGTTTTGCTCATCATTGGAACCAATTCGAGAGATGATCGCAGATTTGAGCTTATCATAAGGATCTGTGGCAGGTTGATCATAAATTAAATCAGCAACTTCTCTGTAAATGGAGGTTGGGAGCAATCCATCAACGCGGTTGTAGCGTGTGCGTTGCGTTCGAACACGGTATATATGGAATAGATCTTCGATTTGTGCAAACCATAGACGTGGATCTGTCTTGTCGAAGACGAGTAATGTGAATCGATTAATAAAATCAACTTCCATCTTGTCTTCGTTATTTGTACTATGGTTCATTGCGTTGATTGAATTGAATGTGTGTTCGCGCTCACCAATTTTTAGTGGATAGCGAGGAATAGATTCTGAACTGCGTGTATACCAGTTATATCCGCATACAAGTTTGACACCCAGACAACCACAGAAGAGCAAAAATCGTGCGTAGACAACGAGTCTATTGTAATTAATGTGAGGATAACAACAAGAAAATTTGAATTACCGAATTATTAATTAATATTGATTAAATATTTGAAACGTCACCACGAGTACATCAAAGAAAACGGTAATTTTACTAATGTTGAGGTGGAACATAAATACAAATTTGTTTGTTAGAAACAAAAAAGTTGAGTAACATTTGTACATTTGATAGCTTGTATAAGAAATGAAAATTGATAGAATATTATTATTATTATTATCTGACAGTGTGCTTGAGTTCACGCTGCTTTTTACGATGCTAAGATCCTTGGAACCGACAGTAGATAAACGCTTATCTTTGATTTAGAAATAAGTAATCGAGTGGACAAAGACCTGGGACTTGCCACTACACTTGAGGTGATCACTGGCATTCTACCATCGCGAGAATTCTGAATAAGGTTTTTCTCTTGGTTAGCAGGAGGACGTGTTGCATCCATCAATGGGAGTAATGGTGGCTTCGAGTTATGGGATCAGTCTTCACACGAGGTGGCGCAGCCACCACTTTGCAGTAGCCAAGCTTGGTGACAATGTTGGGTCGAATATCGTCGTTAGAAAAATGAGGTGGTGATGAACAGGTCTCAAACATCGTTTAAGGTAGATTTACACGTACTTTCAGTGAAGAGATGATTTCTTTCCGCTGATGGCGCAAATTAATCAAAGATCGAATAATCGTTTTTTTGGAACTGTGTTTGCAAAACCATGGTAAGTTTGTGCGCTTTCAAGGCTCTTTTAATTCTGAGGTTAATTACCCGGAACAACGCGAGTGTATAGGGCTTTAGAGAAATCACCTTGGCCACAATGTTTGGCGAGGTCGACGTTCGTATTTGCTGGAATGTGCTCTACGTTTTTTGACGTTTGGCTTTTATCCGTTTTCTTACATTCAACGGATTTTGGAGTAACTTTACCGTTGGAACGGATGTTAGATTTTGATTTAATATCAACCGTGATAACAACAATCGAATAAGAAGTGAAAACAATCTGTCTCGACAGAAAATACCTTGAGGCAGAAGCGACCACCCTCTAATTTTTTCTTGACTAGACTTTAGTGCGTCCTAGTTACCAACTAAAGATATCTCGCAACTAAAGATATCTCGTCCAACTACAAACTCAAGCAATGAATCTAAATTGGGAACCAGACGAATTAGAACCTAGTGTAGAAATCAGGTGAAATATTATGAATGGGCACCGTTTACAAATACAGTATAGTTTTGCACCTCTACAACCAGTGAAAACGCGAAGAAATCCCCATTGGTGAAGCGCGTCTATTTGCCAGGCTATTAGATGTCGTGACCGTAGCTAGAGGGTTACAAATTACGTGGCACTCACAGATCTAGACTGCATTACATACAGACCACGAATTCAGCTGTAGTGCTGCAAAGAAAAGCTAAGAGGGACTCCGAAAACCGACTTGCCAAAGAAGCAAATATTAACTTGAAAGCTTTTCATGGCTATGTTCAGTCCAAGCAATCATTAGGTGAAGAAATAGGTACGTTAGTGCTGGATGATAGCAACACGGCTTTGACTGCACCGGAAAAGTCGATGCGTTGCATTTATTTTTCTGCAGTGTTTATCGGCACGATTCAAGTAACTGTTTAGTAACTCACGAGTACAGAGCACCTAGCTTCAGCTTGATGAAGGTTAATCAGGATATGGTCACCACAGTTCTGTCGCAGCTAGGTAAAACTAAGTCAGCTGTCTCCGACGGTATACATCCGGCTATTCTTCAACCACTCACGAATATAGTGAGCCTTGCAATCAAAAATCTTTTTGAAGCTACCTTACTACAAGGTATACTACAAGATGATTGAAAACGAGCCATATACAAAAGGGACCCATTAAGGATGTACGCAACTACAGGCCAGTAAGCTTGACAAGCATTCTTTGCAAGTGCTTAAAAAAATCATTCGGCATTAGGTATGTAAACATTAGGTAGCCAATTTCTTACTATCTGATGCCCAGCACGTATTCTAGAAGAGAAGTTCCTGCCTAACCTATCATCTAAGCTTTCTTGACGAAGTGACATTACACCTCGATGAATGGAGAGTAGTCGAAGTCTGCTATCTCAATTTTCAAAAGGCATTTGACTCAGTCAATCATGGGTTCCTTCTGCACAAACTAAGTATGTGTGGCGTCACAGGTGACCTACATTAATGGTTAGAAAGCTTCTTACTAATCGCCTTACTATGTAAGAATTGCAGGGGCGTGCTCGAAAGAATCACTGATTCTCAGTGGAGTGCCTCAAGGCTCGGTGGTTGGTCCGATACGTTTTCTTATTTGTGTAAACAATCGGTATGCGTGCTTGATTTCATGCTGCTTTCTGTTTGCTGATGATGTTAAGATCCTAGGAACCGACAGTAGAGATACGCTTATCTCAGATTTAGAAATATGTAATCGAGTGGACAAATACCTGGAACTTGCCACTTAACTTGGGGAAGAGCTGTCTTCTGATGACTGGTTTAGCGACAACCCAACTAGAAGTTGGTGAAGAAATAGCGGCTGCTCAGAAAGTGAAGGATCTTGGCATTACTATAACAGGCGATTTGAAATGGGCTACTCAATGTGCCAAAGCTGCAAACAAGGCTCGCAGAAAATTGTTTAGACTTCGCTCAGCGTTATCTCGCCGAAAACCTTCAATCTTCATTCCTTTATACAAAGTACTCGTGCGGCCTCACTTGGAATACTGCGTTTAATGCTAGGCACCGTACTTGAAAAAAAGATATAGCATGTATCGAAAGGATCCAGTGCCTTGCGACTAGGATGGTTGAGGGTCAGACAAGTAAAACCTATGAGGCTAGTGTTATAACCAGACAGTCACGGGAATATGTATTGGGTACACGCAGCCTTCTCGGTCTGCTCGACTCGTAGTCAAATGTAAAAGTGGGTCAACAATTCAAAACGCACATGATGTGCACACACACAAATCGATACATGTCCGCAAGCGAATGAGCATCATCACGTGATGTTAGTGGGACAGACACACGCACACGACACTCCTTCATCCTCAGGTTTAAACGAGTCCCGCTTGATACCTCTCGTTTGGCCTGCGCTGGCGATCAGACCGCCGGATTGGGCTTGCACTTTCCTCTTCAGTGTTTGACTCGACTAAAGTTTCAGCCTCACGATTTTCTGGTGTTTGTAACGGACTTGGTGTAGTCTCTCGCCGTCGAATGTGGTCCCCATGGCGAGTGATGCAAACGCCATCATCCATGCGCATGGTCAGTTCATGCCCATCATCTAGAATGATAGTTCCCTGCTTCCACGATGGTACCGACGGGTCAGAGCGAACGTAAACCGGGTCACCGACACTCACTTATCTCGGGACACTCTTCTGGTTTTGTTGTCTCATCATCTCATGTTGTTTTACTGATATACGGTAGCAGGGGTCGGGGCGAAGAAGGTCCAAGCGGCATCTCAAACGACGGCCCATCAATAACTCCGCCGGTGACAGACCCGTAGTAGACTGCGGAGTTATCCGATGACCAAAAAGAAACTTATTGATTTTTCTCTGTAAATCACCGGCCATTTTGCGAATACCTTGTTTTACGTTTGAACTGCACGCTCTGCTAGTCGATTTGAAGCCGGGTGGTAAGCAGGTGTATGTAGGAGATGAATCCCGTTGTTGCTCATCCACTGTTCGAACTCAGCACTCACAAACGCAGGACCGTTATCGCAGACGACCGTATCCGGGAGACCGTGGGTACAGAAAAGTGAGCGGAGCACGGTTATAGTTATCTGTGATGTTGATGTTCTTACCACTTTTGCCTCTATCTATTTTGAAAAAGCATCAACTATTATCAGCATCATTACGCCATCAATTGGTCCAGCAAAGTCAATGTGAAGACGTCTCCAAGGTTGTTTTGGACAAGGCCATGGGACCACTGGCCCACGGGGTACCATAGGTCTTGTTTGATGACAGGGCTCGCAAGTATTTACGAGTTGTGTAATATCGCTATCAATACCGGGCAACCACACGTAATTTCGGGACAACGATTTCATTCGGGAGATACCAGGGTGCGATGAATGCAGTTCTTCCAAAATAGCTTTCCTGAACTTGGGGGGTATTACAACACGACTTCCCCATAAAATACATCCATCGAATAGGCTTAGTTCGTCCTGACGTTGACAATAAGGCGCTTCTTCGTTTGCACCGCTCTCCGGCCACCCATCTTGCAAATATCGCTTTACCGAGGACAATACAGGGTCCTTCTCCGTCTCGTCTCTTATATCTTTCGCCGACACGGGTAAGGAGTTTATCCATTCCACAAGGGAAACCAGTTCACATGGTAAGTTGGAAAGTGTTGGACATTCCGGTAATGGTAGACGGCTCAGGGCATCCGCCGTGTAATTGCTGGAGCCAGGCACAAAACACATCTTGTACTGGTGGGCAGACAGCTGAAGAGCCCACCTTTGCATACGGGCTGAAGACATGGGTGGGATCGGTTTGTGTTCCCCAAGGAGGCCAACAAGCGGCTTGTGATCAGTGTGTATCTCAAAACACTGTCCATACAGGTATTCATGGAACCTTTTGACACCAAAAATGACAGCTAAAGCTTCTTTATCTAATTGGGAGTAATTCCTTTCGGCGGGGTTGAGTGTACGTGAAGCAAAAACGACAGGTTTATTAATTCCTTGGGCATCCGGTTGAGTGAGTACTGCGCCAACACCATATGGAGATGCGTCACAAAACAAAATTATAGGAGACGATGGTTGGAAATGCGCCAGCACGCAAGGCATTGTTAATAAATGTTTAATCCGTTTAAAAGCGGTAGATTCCGTTTCTCCCCAAGTCCACCCCGTTCCCTTGCGAAGTAATTTGTTCAGAGGGGCCAAAATTGTAGCAACATGAGGTATGAATCTGGCGTAGTGGTTGATCATCCCCAGGAAGGACCGCAGTTGTGAAAGGTTCATCGGATTAGGGGCTTCCAAAATGGGGCGTGTTTTTTCTGGAATTGGACGAATTCCATTTGCATCGATGCGGAAACCAAGATATTCCACGTGATTGGAAAGAAAACTGCATTTCTCCAACTTGAGCCGAAGTCCAAGTTGCAACAACCGCGAAAAGAGTTTCTCCAGCGTGTGTAAATGTTCCTGGTAGGTCATCCCCGTGACCAGAATATCATCCAGATATGCCACTGTGTGTGGTATATCTTTAATGCACATTTCTATCGTTCGTTGGAAAATGGCAGGGGCGGAATTTATACCAAATGGTAATCTGGTGAATTGAAAAAGACCTTTGTGGGTGGCGATTGTCGTTACGACTTTAGATTGATCATCCAGTTCTAGCTGTTGATACGCATGGGCCAGATCTATCTTGCTAAAGAATTTTCCACCACCTAGATTTGCAAAAATATCTTCAATTTTCGGTATGGGATAGGTCTCTGCGGGTAGGACAGAGTTGACTGTAATCTTGTAGTCCCCACAAATTCTCACGGATCCATCACTCTTTAGCACCGGTACAATTGGCGTTGCCCATTTCGAAAATCTGACTGACTCGATTACTCCTCCGTCAAGTAAGCGCTGCAATTCTCTCTCTACCTCCGACCGCAGTCTGTATGGAAGGGATCTAGCCTTATAAAATTTTGGTTCGGCAGTCGCTGCACCCGGTAACGTCACACGAACACCCTTCAGTTTCCCATTATCCGAGTCGGCGAACAACGGTTCATACTGCTTCAATAGCGTTTGAATGTCAGTTGAAACTTCATTATTGTACACTTTAAGAACGGGTACTTTCTGCAGCCAATCACGACCAAGTAGATTTACACCCGTGCCAGTAGTTACGTGTAACTTCAAGCTGTGCTTCTTGTTTGCATGATCTAGTTCGACCTCGGCACAACCCAGGAGATCGAGATTCTCCCCAGTGTAGGTTTTTAGTCGGAGATGCGGTAATCTCAATGCGCTGATTGAATTTCTACCGAATGCTTTCTCCCACGAGCTCCTGCTGCACAGCGTAACCGCGGAACCAGTGTCCAGCTCGAATGGTATGTATTGGCCATTGATCTTAAGCTCCAACTTTATCGGTGGAACGGGATCATCACTAACGGTGTGCAAAATGAAAACATCCGATTCAGACTGCAATTCAGTGTACTGCGTTCGTCCAGGATGTGACTGAGTTTGAACTTTTGAGCGGCACACCCTCGCGAGATGTCCTTGTTTTCCACAGTTATGGCAAATCGCGTCGCGATGAGGACATTCCGTACGATTCTTATGCTGCCAACCGCATCGATAACAGCGAAACCCATAGGATTCGGTGCTCGCGGACTCTGAATCCTTACCTTGTCCACTTCAGCCGTACTTGTATTAGTGTTGCTGGGTATGTTCATCTGGGTTGGCCTCAGTTGGCAATGCTGTAGCAGTTCGGCGTTCTTATCCGCAGCTTCCATGCCAGTGGCAATATTATAAGCAGACTCCAGTGACAACTCATGTTCGGCCAGTAGCCTTCTCTGAATACGAGGTTCTCTGATTCCCACAACCAATCGATCTCTCATCATGTCATCCCGAGCTGTTCCAAATGCACAAAATTCAGTCAGTCGCCTCAGGTCAGCCACAAAATTCGCAACAGATTCTCCTTCAGACTGAACGCGGGTGTTAAACTTGAATCGTTGCACAATCACTGATGGCCTCGGATTGTAGTGTGAACCGATCGTTCGAACAATAAAATCATAGGATTTGGAAGACGGTAAATCGGGACTCACCAAACTGCGAATAAGTTCGTAGGTCTTGGAACCAATAACACTAAGCAGGGTGTTGACCTTCTTTTGATCATTCGTAATGTCGTTTGCGGCGAAATAACAATTAATCCGTTCGATGTAAACATCCCATGTAGACAGACTTTCAGAATATTCCTCGATTTTTCCGACACAATTCATCGTATGATAGCAATTAATTTAGGTACTCCACCAATTGTTATAACCAGACAGTCACAGGAATATGTATTGGGTACACGCAGCCTTCTCGGTCTGCTCGACTCGTAGTCAAATGTAAAAGTGGGTCAACAATGCAAAACGCACCTGATGTGCACACACACAAATCGATACATGTCCGCGGGCGAATGAGCGCCATCACGTTATGTTAGTATGACAGACACACGCACACGACAGCTAGACTCGAAGACCTCGGTTTGTTCTCACTAAAAGAACGGCGTCTGCGAGGTGACCTAATAGAATCCTTCAAGATTTTGAAGGGTCTTACGGGTGATAATATTGCTGAAATCCTCAAACTTAAGAGTAGGCCCAGGTTGCTGGCGCGTAAGCACTTTTTCAGCAACCGTGTGGTCCACTTCTGGAACAAGCTCCCAGAGTGTATAGTAAACCTCCCAAATGAGTTATGCTTTGAAAGGAGATTAGACGTTAAAGGTCTATCATATTTCCGAATGTCTAATTAAAAACTTTATAAAAAAACAAAAAACGTATTTTACATTTTTATCATATCTGTCTAGGCCTGGACAACCTGACAGTAAATTAGCCCACATGCAGTCTATGACTGTGTTTCACTTTACCTCAGCTAGGCTAGTGATTTCATACACCACACATTGTTCACGCATATTATTGCATTGTTTCCTGAATAGCTGACCTCTCACCGTGCTGGTGAAGAGAAACCCTACCTTACTTTCCAGATATTCGGAAACAAGAACGTGTGAAAAGTACGAACTGTATACTCGATATCGAAGTGCCGAGTGCTCAACCGCATACCGTCGAAGGAAATGTGGGCGCGTGATTGGCTTTAAACCACCTTCAGCCCTGTGCAACTTGAACTTGTACTTGAACTTTAACCAATAGGAAATGGGTTAATTACAGTTTGGGTGTGGGTTGTATACATGAATGATGTTCAAAATGCTATTTTAAACACAGATAAGCGTATTGGGAGTTCGCTACATGAGTCACGTAGAGATGAGTGGTATCGTCATTTCAAGAATTGAGTTAGTGTATTTTGTTGAATTTCAACAACTGTGTAAAGTAAATTCTCAAGAAAAAAGTTATATGCCTCTTTTAAACATTTGTATAGCTACAAAAACTGAAAACCTTCAATGCCGTATAAGTATGAATTATCCATATTTTGATTAATATAAAATTTCTTACCTAAATTTTCCGGTTGCATCTGCACGGATTTACACCACTTAAAAATCCCGTGTATCACTCAACGATATCTATCGGATTTCATACTTTTTGATCGTGCAAGTCAGCTTACTGCAAAGTTATCAGTTTGACAGAAAAACAACAAAGTTTCAACTAGCACCGGCTATCGTACGGAATTTGCAATCATTGCACAGACCACACTAAGTTACAAGTTTCGATACCTTTTTTTCGTATTCTATCTTATGTAGTTAACGAATTATCGCGGATTAACTGTTCAATGCTAAAATCTCGCCATTGAAACACGCATTATCGATCATTTGGCGAGCCCTATACAATCCACAAACATGTTCGAACGTTGGAGTGTACTTGAATTTGTTCTCCGAGCTTCTTGAGTTTGCATCGGACGTTTCGTTGCCAGACTGGGCACCATCTTCAGCGATTGTTGGCAAATTGACTGCTCAAATTCTCACTGGTGATGGTATTTGGCCGACCGACCATTGGTCACTTGATCGCATGTGTTTATCTGTTTTTTCGGTTGTTGGTCTCAAGTGCATCCGTGCGTAGATGTCGTCCAAACCCACGTTTTCGTTGATCGCCCTTTTTCGGAGTGCCAGGCTTCGATGAACTCTCGTGCTGCTTTGTTATTACCTCGGCCCAAGATGTGGCAGTTTTGCCAGTCTATCTCGTGATATTCGTTGTCGACGTGCGTTGATATGAGATACTTGGTGTCGTGACGTCGTACGTCATATGGATTCAAGTTTTTAGTTTTTGATCGGTCTGCCCGATGTAGTAATTCATCATTAACCACTATAAGTGCATCTAAATATTGCTAAATATTACAACGGGACGCCAAAGAGGTGGATACAATGGAGTAACAACTAAAGTCATCCTTCTCACGTGTTATGTTTATGAAACCATCTTCAAAACGGATTTCGCTCAGCATTATCTGTACCAATGTGCCAGAGGCAACTGAGACACTATTCTAGAATAGACAGCAGCATGATTCAATCAAATGGTGGGAAATGTGCACTAGGGGGAGTTTAAAAACAATCAATCCGGTTTCAATGACTCGCTTCACTAGTGTTTCTAAAGCGCCTTCTAAAACCGACACTGCTGACAGACAGTATGGATGATGTCGTTTTCAGAAATTAGAAGCAATTTCGATACAAATTGCCACGAGAGATTGAAATTATTCCCAGACGCCTCAAAACCGCTGATAACAAGGATGTCGCTGAAAGTCTAAATACCGAACAAAGTAAAAAATTCAAACCTGATGGAAAAATCGGATTTCGGCCGACTCAACCGGAGTCGGCGAAGAAAATTGTCTGCCCACCGACTTAGACCTAGCCGTCCCAATAAGTTTATCTTAAACTCTTTGTTGTCAACATCGACTGTAAAATTTTTATATACGAATGCCCAATGCTTGAAAAACAAACTACACGAATTGACAGAAATAACTTGCACACACTTGCCAGAAGTGATTGCTGTAACTGAGACATGTTTCCATCTGACTTTAACAGACAATGAAGTTGCCATAGAAGGTATGTCTCTAATTCGTCGCGATTGCCTGACTCGAGGAGGTGGTGTTGCGCTCTACCGGATTCGGAGACTCCACTGCCAAGAGATCACTGATGACGATTTATAATTGCAAGACCCATTTTGGTGACAAATGAAGAGCACGTGATTGAACGTCTCACTTATAAAGCTCCAATAGGACTTAGTGACCACTCATTTATTACGTTTGACTATATTTGCCGGGATATCAGAACAAGTGACATCAACAAGGTGATTGGAATAAATGACTTTACACAACTTTTTCTACTCTTATGAACGCCACAGACCCTGGTCTTAAGTCCGACAACGTGCACGATCAGTGGCAGTGGATGATAACCGAACTTAAATTTGCCGTTGAAATGCACTCTCATCTTGTTCCAAAGGTGCAAAAAATGGATATACATTTAAGCGGAGAAGCCGAACACGAAAACGTTTGACCTTGCCAATTGCTGCATGGCGAGCTTATCGACATGATACCACTGTTGAAAGTTAGGAGACATTCCGTTTACTGAGAAATAAGGTTAAAAACTTGTTGTTGATAAAAAACTGAATAACCAAAATCATTTACTCAACAAAATGGAATCAAACCCAAAAATTCTCTTTCAGATCATGAATAACCTGTCAAGGGTGCAACCAGGTGATGCTGCTCTAAAGACACGTGATGGAACAACAACCACAGCATCGCAGTCTGCCAAAGTTCTAGCCTATTTCTTCTCTAATGTCTTCAGCCCACAAAACATTGTTACCTGTCCCTTAACTCACATCATCTCACTCAAACATGTTCTACCACAACTAACTATTACATTGGCGAGTGTCTTCCGCACATTGCTAAATCTCAACACGAGAAAATCTCCCGGAGCAGACGAAATTAACCCGTTGATTCTTAAAACCTGTGCTTATACTTTGTGTACGCCTCTCACATACTGCTTTAACCTCTCTTTAACCCAAAGCTTTGTTCCCTGTTATTGGAAGAATGGCATCATTGCCCCCATCCACAAAGGAGGAAACCGTTCCGAAGTATCCAACTATCGATCAGTAACACTACTACCGGTGATCTCTAATGTGATGGAGCGCCTCGTAGCAAACAGCGTCACAAAACAATCGGAAAACAATTGCTTGCTCAAAGTCGAACAACACGGCTTCAGAAAAAGAAACTCTTGCATTTCAAACCTTCTGCTCGCCCTCGCTGACTGGACACAGGCTGTAGACAAAGGTCTCAAATTACACGCTTGTTATCTTAATATGTCAAAAGCATTCGATCGTGTCAACCACAGTCTGTTACTACAAAAGTGGAGCAATTTGGAATCAAGGGTTCATTACTAGCCTGGTTTGATGATTATCTCCGCGACCGTGTCATTCGAGTGAGGGTTGATGGTGCTTTGTCACAACCTATTACAGTACCGAGTGGGGTGCCGCAGGGATCAGTGCTTGGACCACTTCTTTTTCTGATGTATGTCAACGACTTTCCTAAACTTGTTCGCTGCAAAATCTTGTTATTTGTGGATTACATCAAGCTGTGGACACAAGTACGTACAACTGAGGATTGCAGAGAGCTTCAGCTAAAGCTCGATGCTTTACAAGACTGGTCAGTTAGAAATGAACTACCTTTTGATGTCAGGAAATGCAAGTTATTGACTGTTGTTAGACAATTCGAGTACTCCTACACCCTTGGTTTCCATATTCTTGAAAGCACTGACAAGAAGAAGGACTTGGGTGTGTGGGTGAGCAGCACTTTGAAACCGTCACATAACGTCACAGCTCTCTATGAAAAGACGTTACGAGTAGTTGTACTGCTAAAAGGCGTGTTCGGGAGTTTCACTAAGCAAACCGTTCCTCGAATAATTGATACGTACTTCAGGTTAACCATGGAGCATGCGGTTCAGGCTTGGTCACCATGTCTACAGAATGACATCATCTCTTGCATAGAATAGATCATCGCCACCCGAGCTCGTCGCGGTTTGAAGCACAAACAATACGAAGATTCGGATTGCAAGTCTCATCTTTTCGACTTTTGCTACGGCCGTTTAGAGGTGATTTGTTACTTAAGTTCAATATACTGCATACCCCTAACCAAAACTCCCTTGAATCAACTATTGACCGACTACCAGCCAGAACCATCCCGAGTAACGTACGTATTGAGTACATATTCCTGACTCGAGACTAAAACTGTGGGAAGGTACTTTTATTCTGTACGTGTAAGGCTTTAACTGGAACTACCTACTGTAATGTTTGAAGCATGCACCCTTCACCCAACTTGGATAGATTCAAATCGAATTTGGACAATTGCATGTTGACCAATCCAAACTTTGAACCCATATATTTTACACCATAAAGGCTTTCAACTTTGAAACCAGTTTCTGTCCAATGGATTTTTACTTGATTACTGAACTGCTCAGAAAGCAAACAAATCCCGTTTTTCTACCCATGTTATTCGTAACTTCCATATTATTCTGTGGTTTTTGTCAAGCTTTGCTTCCTAGACCATTAAAATTGAATTAAATTCAATTGATTCAGACCCACGATAAAATATGCAGTTCAAGCATTGCTGACAGGGCTCATAAATGATGTTGCAACTTTGCAAAAAATATTTCATCGAGCTACCAAACTTGTCTCCGGACACATGCGGAAGCCTTACAATCAGCAAATCAAAACCATGAAATTAATCCATTACCTACGTTTGTTTACATTATTTTGAATACCGTAAATAACTCTCCAAATGACTTATTTAATCTACAGGGCTCGTATATTACAACAGCTCACGCATTTACTCCAAGCATTAGATAATTTTTAATAATAATATTTAGATAATTAAAATTGAATTGAATCATATATATTAAACTGTCCGTCGTACATTTTACCACACAGATGGGAGTACATTGAATTCCGATTCAGAGTGATAATAACAAAAAACGTAGCATATACCGGTTTGAAGCCTTCGCTAAACTGGTTTGGAGCTCACGGCAGGGAGTTGCTTTCGACGGTTAGAGACATCTCCAAGTCTTATTGCACGTATTCAGCCCGATACACACTAAGCAGCCACCAGCCATAAATATGTCGTTGCATCGCGATTACTGTCCTTATTGAGTGCACGGTGATAAGGAACTTTCCTAAAGCAGATTCTACACTCACGCACAAGGTAAACGAACAGCTAAGAACAAATATGGTTGCAAGCTAGAAACCCTGAGTGTTCAGTCCATGCTTTCGGGATTTCATGACGAGATTTCGAACAGCAGATACGTGAGAAAATCAGCCCTTATTTGCAATTACTCAAAAAGACATAATGCTTAGGTGGCTGCCTTGCAAGAGAGGCTGCTTACGAAACCTGGAACATCATTGAAAAGAGGTCACACAAAATTGAGAATGCAATTTAATTTAATAAGCCTCGGCTGTATGAAGTGTGGATTGCCGTGATGAAAAGCCTTCTAAACTAATACATCCGTGCAGCAGCGATAGCGAACGGAATGAGAATTTATATCTGAAGAGCAATCCTTGTACGTTGGTCAAAGTATATGCACCGTTGCTTTCTACGACGGCTGCCGAAAAAGACACATTTTTCATAGACTCACAACGAACCTAAAAAACTTGCAAATAAACAACTGTGTAGTGGTATTGAGTTAATTTAAATTCCACAGTTGGTGCAGATTACGGGTGTTGTCCGAAAGGTCTAAGAAATTTCGGAGTAAGCAGAATCATCTAACATATGCAAAGTATTTTGGAACTATGTACAATGTTCCGTCTCAGTGTCTGTAACACTATATTTCAATAAAAAATACAGGATAATTTCTATTACAAAATTATCCGCAAAACCATTGTCATCGGCGTGAATTTCTTATTGTTTATCACGCTGATACAATATATAATAATAATTATTATATGATAATATAATTTCATCAAGGTCCTATCAAGTCACATACAGCAACAAAGATTATTCCTGCTTTATGCAAAACTGAAGCTTTTCCTGTTATGTATGACGGGATCAAGAGACCCATTGGTCAATACAAACTTGTAACGGCTCCTATTAAGTCTGTATCCAAGGCATCCATTAAGCTCGATATTCGACAAACCTCGGCAAATGAATAAATGCATCAAACGCTTATATTGACTCTACTCAAGTGACAGAACACTTTTGCCACATGAAATTAAAACTTTTTAGCATTTATCAAACGTTTTTTTAGTTCATTAGAACTAATTTAGCTAGTTGGTAAGCCTCCGGTGTTTACAGAATTCCATCGGAGCTCCTCAAATACAGTGGAACAGCTTTATTACAGTCAATTTACTATCTGCTACTTCAGTGATGGCAGGAGGAGCGTATCCTACTAGAGATGCCAGACACTACGATCATCACGCTATTAAAGAATAAAGTCGATTGGGGAGACGGCAACTTTTTTGCTAAAGACTTACAAACGCGGTAAAAATTTAGTAGCTGATAGAGTTTAGTCCGTTTCTCAAAGTGGCTTTCACAAAGGAAGTTCAGGTATTGATATGACCTTTCTCCTGAGACAACTTTGAGAAAAGTGTCGATAATAGCGAATGCCATTATGCGCTATTTTTTTTAACGACAAAAAGTAGAAACGGTATTCTCAAAACTTTTATTTTTCAGTTTTCCTTACAAGATTGTTTAAATTCTTCATTTTTTTCACTCTTGCGAGAAGATTTTAGTCCAATTAAGTTGGAGTTCAAAATCCTTTGAAATTCTCCGAGTGAACAATGAAGAATGTTCTTGATTTCACGTTATGAATAATTAAATAAATGATTTATTCTGGGGTATTCAAGGCGTGTTAAGCATGATTAATAATTAACACATTTTGCAACTAATCTCGTTGATGATCCTGGGTTCAAAATCCGACCCGAGACCGGACATTTACTGCTGATGAGCTCAAATAAGAGCGAAACTCAAGTCCAATGCTTCCAATGTTGACCATGAGGATACACTTTGTGAATATTTCAAAGGACTTTGTACTGATGAGTAGTCGCAAATTATGATGACCGAACTCTTCAAACACTGGAACAACAATGCCCTTCAAATTTATTCGGTGTTAGCTTACACTGTTTCTGAAGTGAATGCCTGGGAAGGAGATCAGATCAGTTGGAAGACCATAACAGATGTTGCTGGATCCATCTCGAGTGGTCGGGCATATGACGCTACTCAAATGTGCGGGCCAGGGGAAACATTAATGAAAGGTTTATCACGATCGGGCAAATTTCAGACGTCAGCTCATGTAGTATGTCATAAGACTTCAATGCGGATGATCCTAGGTCTGAATCTGACCCGATAAATCATATACCCTGCTGATAAGCTCAAATCAAGATGCATCCACTGTGGGTTGTTGTGATAAACTTTGTGAACATTCAGAAGGAATTGATACTAATGAGTAGTCTCAAAATATAATTAACACATTATTTGTATAAACATAGCCAAATATGTACAATCGTTTATAAATTCTCAAGATCTTTTGTGCAGGGACTTCTTACTTTCGTCCTGTAAAAGAGGCTAACAGCAATTAATCATTTTTTGCAGAAATGCAGTATGTGATATGTTATTGTACGGAATTAATTAATGGGATGAATAAAATAATCGTCCCGAAGAATAATGCAGTTCGACGAATGTTATCATCGAATATTTGGGAAATCGCGAAATGGCTAAATAATCAAACATTTTAGTTGTGATTGTTACAGATATACATCTGTTTTGAATGGAATACGTATATCTCATGGACTTCCTTAGATGATTCGGTGCTGCACTGTGGTATAATCTATGGGTCAGTTTTGTTCACATGGATGTAAACGAGGTATTTTTGAAGGCAAATAAAAGGGGAAAAGAAAGTGATTGATATGAAATTTGTAAACTTATTTTAACTGTTATTAGATAGAGCATAATGAAGTCATTACGTTATATGTTAAGAAACAAATGTGAAAATCGTTTGTCCGGACAAAGCGGGCATTGGGGTTGAGTATTAGGGGCCACAAAATCATAGTGATAATATCACGTACACAAAAATTCGACATTCATATGTTCGGCAAATATCGCACAAACGCGTGTGTCTATTTGTCTGCAATGAGCAGAGATGGTGTTCAGCGGGTGCATTGGTCAATGTAATTCATCAATTAGGTTCACTGCGATCAGCATCCGTATGCCTTGACAAAGTTGAAAAATGATGAACAAGTTGCCCTTGTAACCCATTGTAATTTAGTCACGTGTCCACACATATATTATTGAGCTAAACACAATGTCTTGAACAAAACTTCTTCATTTCATGCAGTTTCATAAACATACTCTACGAGTCCGGCTTAGTGCTGTTTGTACTCATCGGTACTACCAGGATCCTCGTTACTTGAAACAGTGGAGGAATAGTTAACAAGGTATGATCTTTTGATCCAACGTTGAATAAGCCTGGCACGGCCATCTTCTTTGTTCACAGGTTCTTGCAAGCACGTGGATTGGTTAAACACAGGAGCTTGATAAACTATACCGTATTCACATGAATTCTCTTCACACACCCACACATCAAGACCAGTTACTCGCTATCAGCAGTCATTTGTTACAAACTGTATGTTTCAGTTCCGCATTCTTTCGTTCAAGTTTCGATATTCGATGCTGTGGTTGGATAAGAAGGCTTAACAAAACTGCTCAACCACATGTTGAAACAATGCACATCTAGAGAGGTTTCAACGTGCTTGATCCTGTTGTTCTTACTTGATTAGTGCAAACAGCAGGGAACCAGTTGTGGAGTGTCAGAGTGAACACAACTATGCAAATTACGGATTATCATTGCTAGCAATAGTTAGGTTAATTAAGTTTTAGGAAACGGAGTTCTGCACATTTCTGAGTATCTGGAGTCGCGATGAAGTTTGTACCAGTAGAGTCTGCTTAAACTGAGTTAGATATAACTTCTGTGATATCAATCCATCATTGTGTATATTTCGTAAAATCAAATTGTAATATGTTACGAATTTGAAGTTTGATACAAAATCAGAGAAAAAATTTCTTATTAGATCAAAATATTTTGAAAAGATAATTTTAAACTGGACGTACCATAAATATATGAATGAGCTAAAAATGTGGTCAAGGGTGGCTAATCTATTTAAATGTTTGTTACAAAATAGCTTTTGTTAATCTGGATAGTGAATTGTAACCAATTAGAAATATCAACGAACTTTGTGAAATGGTTTGCAGTGAATCCTAACAATTGGATAAACCTCAGTGCATTCAATGTATGTTTTCGTTCATGTTTACCAGAATAATCGAGATTTTGAACATCTGATTGTCGATTTTGTGAGGGCTTAATTATCCCTAATGCTGTGAACATTTCGAAGTTTTGATGCTACGAGCCTTTATATGCTGTATAGCTGTTACCATTCAAGTAACCATAACATGTTCCAAATTGGATCAAGTGAATTTTGTTGATTTAAGCATTTGTTTCTCTTATCCATTCATTTAATGTATTGTATATAAAATAATTTCGCTCAATCAAATCCATAATGCCGATTCGCAGATCAAGCAAGTGTCTTATTGTAAAGAAATAAAGAAGATTGCTGAGAAAATTTACTAAAACATATTATGACTTTATCTATTTATTAAGTTATTTGTGTTGCGAAAATCATGTTCAGTTATATGAGCCACTTCGTTTTACTCATCAAAATAACTTGTGCGATTACCGATTATGCAGAACATAGTTGTGTTTCAAATACGATTGAATCAATTTTTCAACAAGAATTACGATCCAAAATTAATATAACACTATGATGAATTCCAGAAATCGGCATGCAATGGGTTCTCGAGACATTTGCCGCATTTTCCACTGTCTTCATCATACCAGTGGCAATCCGAAGCTGATCGTTTACACATTTATGAAATTAAATTTCCAATAAAGGCTGAATTCGTTGCAAGTGAATTTCGGTGGTTGAACATGTTTCGCCGTGACAAAGTAGTAAACCAATTACGCAGCAGCCGGTATCATTCCAAGTCAGACGTCTTTTGACACACGTTTTATCGATTACACGCATCGTTTCTATAACACATCCATTTTGGAGTTGTACTGTGGAAAAAATAATCGTGAAAATTGGTTCAAACGCATTTTCCGCGAAAGTTTTACTCAAACGCAAGAGCCCGCTGATTGCAAACACAGATTAAATCGTTGTAGGAGTGTCGATGAACTATGGGACTTTTGGATATATACTAAGTGTAAATTAACCCAGGAGCCAATTGCAAGCCGTTAACAACACAGTTTTAACAGCAGCATAGCGTCAATTTTAACAGTACAGGCTCGTTTGCGTTTGAGTGAGTTCGGATGACTGGATAAACGTACAAAGCACACTGAAAAATCAAAACCAGAAATAGTGTCGCATTATTTCTGCAATGTTTGTAGGCATGCTCGTCGATGAATCTTGATACAAAGGAACATGGTTTATGACACTTTTCAACATATTGTTCTCAAAGACCCCGATTGCCGAATTCTATTCTTTGAAATGTTCAGGACATGTTTGGTGCTTTTCAATTTGCAGTTGCTGTCTGTCTGCCACATAAACACTGAATTGTTTATTGGTTATCTCATGTTATAAAACGTTATATTGTACCTGTACCAGAGATAATGCTAAAGATTTTATTTCTGACTTTATACTTCATAGAGCAGATGTATCAACGGCGTGACTTGAAATTATAAGCAGGTAAATGATAACGATTTCAAGATTTTTAGACTGGATTCGAGGGTAGTGATATCCTTTACTGTTGATTCATCAAATGCAGCCAACTACAAACCCTTAGCAGAAATTTGCACCTGCTGAAACACTTAGTTTTGATGGAATTAGTTCGATGGTTAGCGAAATTAGTAGAGGTTAAACTCGAGGAGCGTGAGTGAATCCATAAATATCAGTAACTGCATTCCATTTTTTAGAAAGGGAAACGGAAGGTAGCTCGTAAACGTTTCCAATTCCTTCGTGATTTTCTTCGAAAAATGAGAGGATGGTTCTAAATGTTCCTGTTGTATGATGAGAAAACGCGTCAGCGACGTGGCGCCAACAAAAAGTTGGCATAATCCCGTAATTTTTAAAGAGTTGAATTTTGCAAAGTTCTTCATATCAATCCCCGCAAGAATTTGAAACATCAGTGAACAGATTGCTTACTCTTCCTATTGTTTATATATGATTCTCTAATATTTACAAATTGGTTCATGTTTGTGCAAAGTGATATGCCATTGGCAATTTACTGGACGCACAAACTTGCACGATCAAACATAGTATCACCTGATCACTGTGTCTTCAAGCTATTTATAATTCACTTGTCCTAACCACATTGGTAAACAAGGCACTTACGTCTAAGCTAACAATAATGATAATATACGCCCGCAGGAAATTAGTATGCGTTCTTGATAAACGAAGCCGTAATAATTACAAATATTTTCAAAAAACAGGCCAAATGTCTTGACAACATACGAAAAACTACAAGAGAAGTTCGAGCAAGAATCGAGGAATCTCGGAAGCGTATCAAAAGACAGCACAGAGATGCGAAAGAATATTAATTCCAAATTCGTGATTTAGCATAGGCGGAGCACGTTTTACATAGTGGCCACAGCGTCGATCTAGATGATGTGCAATTATTAAAACGCAGTATTACGTCGTATTGCGAAGGTCTACATGCGGTCGAAATTCCTAAGATCAGTAGACTGGCGGATTGGGCAGAAATAACAACAATCTGGTGCTCAGTACTGATGAAGATTCAGATAGTTCATACTCACCTAATGCATAATGGTTGGTTAGATTTTTAATTGTGGTGGAGGTTTGACTGCATCTTAGCCATGTTTCCTGTCCAAACTATCACACTAAGTTTGCCGAATTTTCAATGTCAGAAGTGACACGTTACCCGCAATCCGCTCTAATAAATTGCACACGTTCGTCTTTATTCTGAACGCACGATGCTTCAAAAACGTATTCCTATCAATTTCTCAGTGATATACTTTTTCAGCGAAACACTGGTAAATGACATGTTTGCCACAGGCTCTCGCTGCAGAAGCCGATAAGTCTTGGTATCACGAGTAGGTGGTGAACTTGTTAAATGCTTACCAAGCAAACAACAGTACCCACGGATGTATTAACGGTGCATCATAAAACCAAATCGCAACAAACAGCGATGTTCACCGAGGTTCAGTCCATGGTCGGATACTCATACTTATATAGGTTTTCCGTAAAATATTCATATTCGTGGACGACATAAAAATATAAAATTGCATCTGTAGCCCAGATGACTGTTTAGTATCATAAAAATATCTTGATGCGCTTCACATTTGGGCGGTGAAAAACTTACTGCTGGCGTGCGTGTCTGGATATGTTCCAGTTTATGAACCACTTAAAACTAGCATCGGCTTTGAAAAGGTAGCACGTGTCCTCAATCTAATCAAACGGCTATTTAAAAAGGTTTTGCAAAAGATACTCTCACGGATTATCAACTCATATTTGAGATTTGTACAGTCATGATCTTCGTAACTAAAGAAATATGTAGAACATATGCCACGAATCTATCACCGCACAATAAAACTAGTTCTCAGCATCTGAATAAATCATTGTGAAGAAATGATAGCTCACGTTTATTTGTTCGACTAACACTTTCGACTGATCCGAAGAGAGAATATCTTAGTTTACAGAAATATTTCAGATCTTTAGTCTTCCAATCCAGCAAACCCTCTCTTGTACGGTTAAACAGACCTATGGGACGCATGATTAATAGATGGTGGTACCCCATTTCAGCCTGAACTGTAAAAGTTATTTTTATTCTCTCCCTGGCTCTTTTAGTTGGAACAAAAAACGTCTACCGCTGCTCACTCCACTAGATTGCATGAAACAAAATTATTTAATCAACTTTATTCAGTTATTCTTTTCCCGACTACCCATATACTGCGTAACTGAATTGCCTAGCGTGATTTGCTTTATTTGCATTTGAATGTGCTGCATCTTAGGGTTGTTGCTAATTTTTATACGTTTGCAATTTCCATGACCAGCTGTGTGATGCATTCGAGTATTTTTATTGCCGTAACTCATTATTGCTGCTGCTAATTCGGCTCCATCTTTTCCGGTCGTGAAAAAGGAGAAGTATTTTGCGTCTGTTGAGATAAGATCCTTATTTTTCTCAAAACCTCAAGAGATCCTTTAAGACGCTCGAGCTTGTTTTTTTCTTGATTCTGATTAGTTCATTTTAATTGGTCATCATGTTAACGATAGAACAGAGTATGAACACAGACGAGCCGCTGCGTAATCGCTCTTTTCGTAGGATCAGTCCGTTTTAACAATATCAGTTCTGAAGCCTTTGACATTCGACGAGGATCAGACACGGGTGTGTTCTGGCTCCCAAGCTGCTCGGCAATTTCTATGCTTTGCTTATAAAGCACGCTTTTAGGACGCGCAAAAAGTTGTTTCTCTACGCACGCAAAGTCGGGGCAATCTTTTCAAATCGAACCGCTTGTGAGCACAAACAATGTTACGGGATTTGCTAATCCGTGACTCAGTGTTGGTCGACTATGGACTATGTGGTCGCCGATGGACTATGTTTCGTCGGTATACAAAGACCTTGGGATAATAATTACCACGAACAATACCAATGCTTAAAAATCACGTCATCATCATTTCAAAAATCTTTGTTAAACCATAACGGATAGAATCACGCTGGTCACGGAGTTAGATAAGCTATCGTTTGTCCTACTTGCACTTCTGCGTTTGGGGCAGCCGCGAGTTGACTGTAAAAAAAGATGATGATATGCAGAGCGTGCGTACTAAATGCTTTATTAAACGTCTGTTAATCATGGGTCATCCAAGAAATAAATGAATGGAAACTGAATGCATTCCATCTGCAAAGCATCTCTTTCGTGGATGGACGAAGTAATCAATGTTTAAATGCTTTTAATCGCTGAAATACATAGCGTGTTCAGGCTAGGTCATGTGTACAGAATAAACAATGGTTCAAGAAGATCTAATATATGATGATCTGAAATCAGAACTTCGACAATTCAGCAAAACGCGTTCACAAAAAGATATGAAGGCTCTGGGCATTGACCCCACTAATAGGAGCTCTCAACAGCTCAATTTGAAATCATTGTGAAAAAGCGTCGTCTACAAGCCGAGGAGGAGCCGATCCAGCTCTTGGCTGTTGAAGGCAGATCACGGTTACGGCGTGAATCTCATTCGAAAAAGCTGTGGAGCATAAAAACATAATGCAATCGTGATGTACATCCACGTTCGATATCGAATAAAAGAGATCAACAAGGATCACAAGATTGATTTATCAATATGGAGTTAGTACTACATAGTAAGTAACATCATGATGCGCAAAAATAAATGTTTGTGAGCAATAGTTATCAAGACCACCTGGTACAGCAGCCGTGTAATAGCACGAATGACTTTAAAGTAAAACTCTTATTGCTATGCAATTTCAGCTAAAGGATACCATGTGTTCTAGTTTGCTTTTGGAATCATGAAAGAACTGCATCCTTGCTGCAATTAAATGCTTACCCACTATAGAATGAAATGGATAACGAAATTTTGCTAGGAAGAATGCATACCTCTGGAAGTTTCAGCGGAACTTAAATAGGTATGATGGATGATTTCAACATCCGACAGCTTGACACCAAAAGATTAAACTCTCAGGATTCACTTGAGTGTAAATTCCACACAATGATTAATCTTATTACGTTGTAAAACCACGTACATTCATTTACTCGGTAAAGAGGCTACGTCCAACCTTTAATCCTAGATTTGATTCTCACGTTCGGAGCAAAAGCAACTGAATATGTGCAGCATTCTAGTCATCTGGAGCTAATTGACCACCGATTGTTATTGTTCGCATTCGTGTGCAGCTGCACGAGAACTTCTAATGACGACAAAATCATCAGATGTGTTTATTACTTTCGATTTGATGGAGACTCAATATAATCTAAGATGAGCACCTCGATCTCACGAATCCAAAATCGCACTGTTTCATGCTTTTATTATTCATTGATGCAAAAATAGACAAAACAGCCTTTATTCTGAGAAGAAAAGTCAGAATATTTTGTTTCAATATCGCAGCCGTACTAGAAATGGAATAGTCATGCGATGTTCGATATGGTTAGCACATCGAATCACTGGAAGAGACCTATCATGGGAGAACTTTCGAAATTTTTGAAATTGGATATCTCGTAATCTAAATCGAACTGCTGTGTGTGTTTTCCCTACAATTCTTCATATGCTGATTTTGTGAACTGCGATGGTGTAGCTCACAACGTGTTTGCCTCAGAATGTAACACTTTCGATCAGTTTATGGCTTTCCCTTGGTCTGTAGCATTGCGAATATGAATTTTATGTGGATGGAATGCTGAAATCCAATTGTTGGAAATACAATGTTTTACCTCTACATGAACTGATTCATATAACAGCTGTGATTGTTTTCGGATCTACTGCGGTTATATATGTGATAATGTGCAGACGCGAAGCGCATTAGCAATGAACACTAATTACTAGCTTTTGAATGATATGCATGCATATAACCTCCAGCACAACACTAGAGGCTGAAGCGCCGAAAAGTTTCCGTCAAATGCGAACTCGTGAAAGTTCGAGTTTCGGATTGATTGAATTTGAACGACAACGTGTTTTATAGTATGAGAACATGGATATCGTGGGCCTTAATCGAAGGATACAGTTCGTCAATATCGGGCAAATGAGTCCTGCGTGGCAGGGGGCTTCCGGTAGAATAGTTGGCCCGAAATCGACCGACAAATCAGATGTAAGTGACAACCGGGGCAGTCAAGTTAAGGATCACTATTGTGATTGTTTGTTTGCTCATATAAGATAAGCGTGTGTTTCGATGTACATCTCGTTCGTAATAAACGCCTTTGGCCAATCGTCTTGTGTTGTGGGATTCGTAGGTGAACAATGATAGTGTTGAAATGGTTGTACACATGAATGAATCGAGACACAATAGATATGCGTGCTTGCGACGCGGTGGTTACGTTGTTCTCGTTGAACCGAAATGTAACAATTGACCAGATATGCACCAGCTCAGATTATTTTCCTGAAATGATCTGACGTAATGATGCCCGGCTAGAATCTCCCAAGCCCCACTCTCTACAATATTAACTTGACGTCTGGTCCCGATCTGCAAACCGTTGATTCAATGAGAACCGCGTTTCCGTTCGATTCGAAATGGAAGACAGCAAATACATGCCAGCAGCCCGGACAATAAACCATTTTTGGAAAAATGGAAAAATAGTTTCGTAATGAAACTGTGCATTTGTCAAAACATGCAACGATGATTATTGTCATCCTGAATAATTTTGGAACTCCTGGAACTTCAAGCTTCGCCCCCTACAATAAAAATAATCGTATATCAAATGTTGCAACAACGTGATAAATTTGAAAATATAACGATTTTTCAAATTTATATGATATTGCATTGAACTAAGAACAAAATGTTTTATGAAAACATGTTTTTTGAATTAGAAATTATGATTCACTTAATTTAAAAGCATTATTGACACCACCGAAAACTACGTAGCTCCTAGATTCATTCAACAATGACATAAGGGAATAAATCTGAGTTCTAAAACAATTACATTTGCGACGGTACAAAATGTCATAAATTATGGTTACGGAGGATTGTCAATCATAAAAAAACAATTGTCCATTTATTGATTAATTAGTATGATTAATGTTTTTAACAGTACCACATGCGCTTGTCATCTGTTCAACAACATAACTTGGTCATTTTTATCCTCGGTCGATGTAAACCATCGTGATACATAACAAGCGCAAGATGGGTCCTGCCTCCGCAGCCTTTGAGGTGACAAGTTCTCAGGCAGCGCTTGTAGACGATACGTTACGCAGTGCCTTTGAAGAGATCGGCGGAGAGCACGTTGTCCCCGACCCGTGAGGTTAATGCAATAGCGTTCATAACCTTTTTTTTACACACAGATATGAACCCCATATGCTGTCTGTCCAATAATTTAATTCCTGATTTCAGCTCACCATATTGTTGAACTTCAGAAATACGTACATCTTCCATTCTGTACACGTGATCCAGCCACAGTAGGCGGTGCTGCCATAGTAAGGTGACCATGCTATGTGCACCAGCTTTAGAAGGCATTCCAGCATCCGTCCATCCGCGATGCGTTTTCGAAGATTGATATGTGAAGAATAAATACCACCTCGCTGGTGTAAGCAACTTAGTTCGTGAAATAAAGTATATAAGTTAGCTCATGTCATTTAACCGAATTGCATTAGATCCTTCACTTTGAAATCACCGTGTTAAGCATAATATTAAAGTTGGGATAACATCAGATGATAATGTCGAACGTTGAACGCTGATGAATAGTGTATATAACCGTGGAAGAGCTCGATGACTCAACGTGAAACAATTAAGTGACGTAAAAACATATGGAACAAGACAAATCAATCATTCAAGAAGTGAAAGAATTCGGAGATATATTGTTGATCATTTAGTAATAATCATATATACCGATTGGAGTACGTCATATGTTAAGCTCAGGAATGATGTTCGTTTGCTTACATGATTCTAATGTCGATTCAACTATCGCCAGGCAAAAAGAGTCCACCACTCGTGGATGTAGAAAATTCCAATGAAATATAACGCGTTCGGCAAAACAATGGCCAGACAATCAAAACGAAAACTTGAGATGCAAAGATGTAAGTTATGTCCACGTATCGCTTTCTCGTCACACACTTCATATACGTATCTAAGTTGATATGTTATGGTAGACAAAATTTCATATGTCATAATAATAATGCGTCGCATCCTGCTTTGTGTAAAGTTTCATAGACCCAGACGTCGCAATCTTTCGGTGTACGGAACTGTGCGAAGACCCATCGTCGCCCAGTGATAGATTTCATCAAATAGAGCGGTATCCTTTCCTTCCCTCCAATTAGCCATTAAAGTCTAACATCATTAGGCTTCTATCAATTACGTCTAGAATAATATCAAAATTAATTTTTAACATGATGTTATTAACAAACGTATTTTGCATAATTTGTTACTAAAAATGATTTCAAAGATTGTGGTTAAATAAAATGCCTTAGTGTTATATCAACAATACTAATATTCGTCAGCCATCATTGTGCGGATACAGAGAAATGTACATATTTTCCCGTTGATAAAATCACTTCATCAACTTACAAAAGTTTCCCTTAATAATAAATTAGAACATGTAACTTTGTATATATATGTGATTTTATTAGAAACAATTATTTGTGAGCAATTATACATTAAGCCTCGTAGAATTCATACGTTCATTTTCTTAAAAACCTTAGTCAAATATATCCAATTATTTCCATATTGACTCTGCTCGATCAAAATCTACATCAATGCAAAAAAGTCGTTTGTTAATTTACACAATTTTGTTTCAATGTTGGATTCCATTTGCGTGTGAAACATATCCACAGTGTGGCACATATTTTTGCGTTTGGTTAAAAGATTCCATATAATATTGTCATACTTTAGAGCCGCATAAGGGCAATACCATGAAAACATTATAGTGCCTCGATTGAGTTGATTTCGCATAATATTCATCGTCTACCATAAACATGGTTGTCATAACAAGTTTGACAATTCGAGCAAGAAATTGTTTTAAATTTCATTCAACTTTCAAATCACGGGCTGAATTGCTGATACAGAGTCCATAATACATGCTGAGCTTGATGAAATAGCATCTTTTTATACAAACGAAGACACTTTTACGCCCATTTTAAGCTATTTTAGACGTATTCCTCTAATAGACAACCGTCGGAAGAATCGTAATATCTACACATTGAAGTTACTCAAAGGTTGTGGCAAGCAATACATATGCCGTCAACTCGGCCGTGCATACAATTAATTTCTCCAAGGGTAAAATGCATCAAATATTTTCAGATCAACTGAGGTCAAATTTGGACGTGCACTTTAGAACGAAGTACGAGATGCCGGGACTTGCAGTGAAACGTTTGACCCAAAAACTTTTGCTAGTAAACTGGATCTTATGTCAATCAATTAAGACGGACAAGAAAAATCGTTCAGTCGACAAACTGTTATTCGATGTCGGGACATGTATATCATTTTTTAAATTTGTGGTGAAATTATTGTAACAGCTGAAAAGTCTTTTTCTATACCAGAAGTATTGCACGATAATTTGTATCCGAAGTTCTTTAGTGATACAAAAATGGTAAATTTTAATAAATGTTTAATGTCACCACTAGAATGTTTTCAATATAAAATCAGCGATATAATGTCATTTCATTTGATATATTCCAAAGAATAGCTTGGTTGGTATGACGTGGTATATTTGTTCGAAAATAGTCCTGAGCAATATTCTATGAGACCAGATGTATTCCTGTGGGTATTAAATAGCATTCTACTTATTAATTATGGAAGAGCACCAAATATTTCAAACATTTGTCTAGGTGATAAATCATGGACGAATTATTTTTGCTAAAAATATATAAAATTGTAACGCGTTTGAAATAAATCACGTATTAGGTTAACCATATTTTAATCCATTTAACAAATTTCATATTAAAGATAATAGCCCGTCAATTTCAGATGCAACTAGGGAGAGAGAGGGTTAAAAAAGGTAAATTGTTGTTTGGAATTTTCGCAGACTCACCTTTTGCTTTATTGGATTTTTTTTGAATAATAGATGTATATATTTCTACACGGGCTCGAATATTATTGCAAGTTTGTTAAATTTATGAGAACGATTTACGGAAATTGAAAGAAGTATTAACCCTTAACTGCCTGAATTATGATTTACATTGAAATAATTTTTTTCTCTTGCATTTTTGTGATGAAACTGCTTACCTTATATGGGGACCGGAAGTATTTTTAGTTTTTTTTATATATTACGGAAAATAAAAAAATGGGACAAATTCGGTACAATCGTCCTGTGCGGGCACCTTTTTCATTGATTTCCAGCTATAGCCATATGAGACATCAAAGGTAAAAAAAAGATTTATCAATCAAATTTTTTTAAATGTGAAACACACACAAGGTAGAAAAATAGGTCATCGCGATCAAAACCCATGGAATGCCGCAAAACAGTTCTTATGCATGTCTAAGCATAAGTGGACATTGCATTTGGCGCATAATATCTTCGTCTTTCCAGGATAGTTTTTGAACCTGCATCGGTTTCTTTTTTTCTCGACACAAGGCACATGTGCCACTTGGTCCAACCTCACATCGTCGGATGGGGCTCCACACCTTCTTTTGCTGCTAGCGTCTTCACCTCTTAGAGATGGGCGTCCACGTTTAGGAGGCAAGCAAATGTTTACAGCTTTGGTAAGGGTGAAAGCTACCTCAAGTTTGAAGGAAGCAAGCTGGAGCACTTCTTTTTTTGGAAGAGAAAGCCTCTTGCAGTCTCTACGATAACAAAGCCATGAATTAACTATAGCCATGTCAATGAAGTGATAGATCAGACGGTGATAAGCTTTCTTTGATTTCATGCTTATTCTATACAAAGAAAGAAGATGGTCTGCCAAATCTACACCACCCATTGACTTATTGTATCGTTTCACAATATCAGGGCAAGGTACTTCAATGGACCTCTTTGTAGTTTTATCAAATCTGCGGACAGTTGATAGAGGATTTGCCCTGGCAAATGTAGACACCAAATTGACTACTTTGTTGTCGTACCAGCGAACCAGGGTGACACTTGAATGTCCCTTTACCAGTTCTTTCTCCTCAAAGGAACCCCTGCCTTTTTTCATCAGGCGCTTGTCATTCTTCATGTTTTTTGGTAAGCCAGCTAATCGTGGCAGTCTAACTGTGCCGCAACAAAATATTCCCACATCTGACAAGTATTGCAGAAGGGGCACAGAGGTGAACCAGTTATCAAAAAATACAAGATGGTTCTCATTGGAAGGAATGGTCTTGGCAAGATGTAGCACAATATTTGAGCTAGCACCGATGTTTGGGACGGTGGGATCATCGACGGGGGATATTTTCCCAGTATATGGGATGAAATCGCACATCATCCCACGATCGTCAGCGAGTACGAAAAGTTTGTAGCCAAACTTTTTAGGTTTATTTGGCAGGTATTGTTTGAGCCTTGATCTGCCTTTGAATGGCACCATTTGCTCATCAACGCAGAGATTTTGCTCTTTGGTTAGGTTTTGAAATTTTGTTCTTAGATGGTTTACTAGAGGTTTCACTTTGAACATTGGGTCAAAATCAGCATCTCCAGGTTTGCCAGCGTTTGTGTTATCAGCTAAATGAAGATTTGATTTGATGGCTTCAAATCTATCTCGAGACATGCACTCAGCTGCATAGTCAGTGAGAGGAGAGAGCTTCTTGGCCCAGTGCATTCTTGTATTTGGTAACTTTGATATTTAGAAATACAGTACAAGGCCCAACCATTTTTCCAGTTCTTCTTTGGTCATATTCAATGGCTTATTGACATCTTTTTGAACAGAATACAAATTAGATTGCTCAACAATTAGGTTCAAGATGTCATCATCAAAATACACTGCAAAATATTTCAAAGGGGATAATATTTCAGTGTGACCGGATGGAAGTCTAGAAAACGCCGGGAGTTCGGTGCACTGTTGAGATGACTCGGACCAGATGTTTTGTGAAATTTTTTTCGCTGCCCTTTTTTTCTGGATGAGCCCTCTCCTGTTACAGACGTAGAAGCTTCGTTGTCTTCTATTTCTTGAACTTGAATAACAACGGTACTTTCTTCTTGGAACGTGTCATTTTCCTCTGGTTCTTCGGTACCATCCCAGGGTAGTTCTGTAGTAAAAAAATATACGAGTAAGAACTGTTTCACTAACATTTCTATTATGAGCATGACTGTAGAAATATGACTTTCAAACATATATATATACCCACCATCAAGTGACGCTTCAAGGGTGACGTCAGGGTCACCAACATCATCATCATTGTCTGAAAGCTCAGGCTCACTGTCGAGGGTAGTAATGGTTAAATATTCCGTCGATTTTCGAGGTTTTTCGTGGCCATAAACTAATCGTGGAGTAAGACCTGAAAAAGCATCAATACATATATTCCGACAGTCATATTTCGCAAAGAAAAATATTTCATCATTCGTGTATACGTTGAATGTGTGCAGAAGATTATATAAATGTCTATAAATTATCAATGTATATACTTACAAGGTTTTTCAGCCATTGCACGCAGAAAAATGAAGCACGGAGAGAAATTTCACAAGCGTCACCTTACTTCCGAAGTTTGTTGACAACTGGCGCGCCGCATGACTCAGCAGTCTACAAGGCGTACCAAACGAGAGCAGAATTCAGGGTCACTAACATCATCATCATTGTCTGAAAGCTCAGGCTCACTGTCGAGGGCAGTAATGGTTGAATATTCAGTCGATTTTCGAGGTTTTCCGTGCCAGTTGTACCATTTTTGGGACACGCTCTTGTAGAGCTTCCCATGCCGGATGTCACATATTTGAGACATATATTCCGACAGTCATATTTCGGTTAGAAAAAAAATTCATCATTCGTGTATACGTTGAATGTGTTGAGAAGATGTCTATAAATGAAGCAAAAAATTATCAATGTATATGCTTACAAGGTTTTTGAGCCATTGCACGCAGAAAAATGAAGCACGGAGCGAAATTTCACAAGCGTCACCTCACTTCCAAAGTTTGTTGACAACTGACGCACCGCATGGCTCAGCCGTCTCAAACGCATACCAAACGAGAGCAGAATGTGTGCCGATTCCGATACCCCGGCATACGAAAGTGATCTGTCTAATTTAACCTATCATATACCTTTAAATTTTGTGTACCGAATTTGCCCCATTCGTCCGTTAAGTGTTAAACTACGTGTTTGTATCAGAAAATTTGTAATGAAGATTAGTTAAGAAATGATTAAATAGCGATTTTGTTCCATTTAATACTCACTGAAAATGCTCCACCTAAATACAAGAAAAATAAAAACAGTACATTGAGCGTCGACATACCGCATTGTCGGAAATATAAATAGTTCTTGGCTGACACAGAGCCTGGAAGTCATATTTCTCACGTATACCGGAATGCTGATGAAAGACTCATGAAATATTATCAGGAAATTGCTTAGAAAATGAAAGTTTCACAAGCCACCAGGCCCACCAGTTTTGTAGCGCGGTGGTATACCCGTTGCAGCAAGGTCATGTCCTTTTGTAACCATGGGGACTTGAACAGCATACTCCATTGTTGGTCTGATATAGGTGTTAATTATACGTGGGAGTATCTGCTTTGAGAAACGACCAAAGATACTTCTGAGCAATGCTAAGATTTGGCAGGACTTTTTGTATACAACAGAACAGTGCCGTGAAGACTTCAGGTTACTGCTAATCCACACGCCCAGGTCTTTCTCTTCAGTAACCCATGAAAGTTGCTGAGATCCCCTAGATTATGTGAATTCGAATGATTTACCGACGTCCAACATTTTACATTTTTGGATGTTGAATGGTAAGCAGTTCCGCAAGGACCAATTATGAAGTGCTTCGAAATCTTTTTGGAGAATTTCAGATCTTTTTGGAGAATTTCCAAATATAGAATTTCCAATATACAGTAGGTAAGAAAAAATTTTCAACGTCTAATAGAAATAAAATTTAATTTAAATTATGTCAAGATTTACGAATAGAAAGGATTCAAGAAACAAATTTGAGAACAGAAATGGAAGTTAATTATGGAAAAAGTGGTGCAAATTGTAATGAAGTTCTCATAAAAAATTAATAAATAAATTATATATGCATAAATTCATGTTTTTACGAAAAGGTTGGTTCAGAAGATTGAAAAGAGCACATAAATCCATCTGAATAAGAAAATCTAAGAAATTGTGGGAGATGAGAGCGGGTGTGGCTAATAACAGGAAGTAGGCAGTAGGGTGCTCTGCTCTGATACTCTTCAAGATTTGTAGACGAATTGAACCAAAATTTGTTCAGCAGCCGGATTTCCGTTATCTGCAGGAGAATGAATCGCAAACGCAACAAATTTCGGGCGGATAGATTTTGAGGCAATTACGGTTATGGTTCGTTATTCGAAGACACTGGAATACTGATACTGAAAATGATCAGCGCGCATGTTAAATATTTTCGCTCGTGACAGATTTCTATTTTTGCTATCTTTGTGTCATCAGCATGGTTATTAAATCAAACACGCTCTCAACAAGAATTTTTAACCCGTGGAATGCGCTTCCGGAAGAGGTTTTTTCAGCAAGATCTGAAAACCAATTCAAACAACTCCTGGATAAGGTATTGCTTGTATTCATGGCGAAGCTGAACAACACTAGACAGGATTTCTTTAACTGAAGTTCTCATAGACTATGTTGCTGATATAAAGAGATGCGGCTTACAAGGGTGTAGCGGATAAGCCGAGCGTTACGTTAATAAGAATTGTTATAAGTGTTGTGAATTATTGTAAGCGTATGAAATTATGTATAAATATATATAATTATATTTATGCAATAGAATACACTATGTCAACAACAGACTTACGAAATCCTTGTGTTGTCCACTCGGATTATTGCTAACAATGTATTTGACCCGTGTTATTTCTTCAGCGGGATAATTGCTCGTCGTAGATGGAACAAGCAGTGAATTACCGAAAAGGGAAGAAATATTCTGGGTCAGTAATCCTAAACAATTAATTAGTGGTTCGGCACCAGGCAAGTTATCAGACGTTCACGCTGTAGGAAACTCAAGTGTGTGTTCAGTTGATTTAAACAAAACGACACACGGCATCATGATGGAAAACGTTTATGGAAATTAACTTACTTCTTGGAATTATTAAGGAATTATATCAATTGGGAATAATTCCTACATAACTCCCCCCCTAGAGGGGTGGCTGTTCAGCCATGCTCGACATCCATCTACGGTGTGTACCGACGGGGTCGTGCCACGGTACCGCCAGTGCGTGTGCGCGGGGTGTCCGTGTCGTCGGTTATCACCGCTGTCCGTGAATGCAGCGGGGTTTCCATCATAGGTTGTGTTGCTGGCGTGGACGGGGGTGAAATGCTCAAGTCCTCGCGCATCGGCTTCGTATCCGGAGTCGACAAAAATGGAGGCGAGAGAAAAGAAACAAAGGGGACTGGCTGTGAAGGGATAGTCACTGTCGTAGTGGGTCCTCGGTCTGTATTCGATTCCATGTACGCGGGCTTCAATCGGTTGATGCTGATTGAACCTGGGCGGCCGTGGCGTTCCATGACGAAGTACTTGGCACTGCGGGAGATGACTTTGAATGGGCCGTCGTATGGCGCTTCGAGAGGCCGTTTTACACGGTCTACGTGCGTGAAAACGTACGGGCATGACAGAAGATAATTGTCGACGTGAGTTTTACGAAAAGTTACACGGGTAGGCGGAGCACGTATTTCTCGCATGAAGGCTCGGAGCCGGGAGACATACGGAGCTGTTTCAATCGCAGTCAGGGGTGTGGAGTCGGTCAGCTGTTCGGCGGGGAGACGCAGAGTTGTTCCGTAAACCATATCGGCTGATGTGCAAGCGATGTACTCTTTTGCGGTATTGCGGATGGCGAGCAGAACCAGTGGCAGTTTGTCAACCCAGGATGCGCTGGATTCGGTGGCGATGAGCGCTGCATTCAATTGACGATGGAGTCGTTCAACGAGGCCGTACGCGGCTGGATGGTAAGCCGTCGTCCGAAAATGTTCGCATCCCAGTAGACGATTCAGTTCTGCGAAGAGGTGGGATGTGAACTGGGCTCCGCGGTCTGTTGTGATCTAGGACGGGACACCGTAATTCGCGATCCAACCAGAGACGAAGGTGCGAGCTACGGTTTCCGCAGATGTATCCACTAGTGGGCACGCTTGGGGCCAGCGTGTGAATCTATCGATGCACGTCAAAAGATGAGTGCACCCACGGGATGAGGTTAATGGTCCAACAAGATCAATATGTACATGCCGAAAGCGTCCATCTGGAAGTGGGAATTTTCCAGGGATAGAGCGGGTATGGCGATGTACCTTACTACGTTGGCAGGCAAGGCACTGTTGTGCCCAACAACGAATGTCGTTCCACATGCCATGCCAAACATAGCGGTCTGTGATGAATTTCGTGGTTGCGCGTTTGCTCGGGTGGGATATTCCGTGCAGGTGCTCGAAAATCCCTCGTCTGTAATCCTTGGGTACAAAGGGACGTGGATTGCCTGTCGATGTATCACAATGGATGCGTATTCGACTGCCTGGCACTGGTAAGAGAGCAAACTGCAGTGAAGCTTCAGAAGTGATTTTCGAAAATTCCGGGTCGTCCTCTTGCAGGGCGGCAATTTCCTCTAAATCAATCTCCGCGATCTGGGAAATAGATGCGCGTGATAGAGCATCTGCCTCGACGTTGCTGGGTCCCTCGATGTACATCACGTCAGTAGTGAACTGCGCGAGGTAGTCCAAGTGGCGAGTTTCCCGAGGCGAGTAGCGGTCGGCGGCAGCGCTGAAGGCGTGGATCAAGGGCTTGTGGTCTGTGTAGATGGTGAATTGACGTCCTTCTAGAATGTGTCGAAAGTGCTTTACTGCTAGGTACATCGCAAGTAGTTCTCGACTGAAGGTAGAATACCTGGTTTGAGCCGGTTGCAGCTTTCGAGAAAAGAAGGAGAGTGGTGCGCACTAGTCGTCAATGACTTGTTGTAGAACGGCACCGACAGCCACTTGAAAAGCGTCTGTTTTGAGCACAAGCTTCACTCCGCTGTCCGTGGAGAGATGAGCCAGCGAAGTGAGCGTGCTGAGGGATGCTTTGACTGATTGGAACGCGGCGATAGCTTCCGTTGTCATGTTGAACTTCTTTGGATTTCCCCGCAAAAGATCAGTTAACGGTCTGCATTTGTCCGCGCATTTGGTATGAATCTGCCGTAGAAGTTAATGAATCCAAGGAATCGACGTAGCTGGCGAAGAGACGTTGGAGTTGGGTAGTCTTCAATCGCCGATATTTTCTGCGGAATGGCAGTGATTCCACGAGAATCGATTGTGTGTCCAAGGATTTCTAGGGCTGGTCGGCCGAATTGGCATTTGGCCGGGTTGATTACGACGTTGTATTCCTGAAGACGTTGAAAAACCAGTCGAAGGTGATCCATATGCTGCTCGTGGCTTTCACTAGCGACAAGAATATCATCGATGTACGTGAAGGTGAATGGCAGACCTCGCATGACTTGATCGATGAAGCGCTGGAAAGTTTGAGCGGCGTTTCTGAGTCCAAACGGCATGCGAAGGAATTCGTAGAGACCGAAAGGTGTAGTGACAGCAGTCTTCGGAACGTCGACGTCTGCTACTGGGATTTGATGATAGGCGCGCACAAGGTCGATTTTGGAAAAAATCTTCTTGCCGCAGGCGCTCAGGGAGAAATCCTGGATGTGAGGTATGGGATACCTATCAGGCACTGTGAGCTTGTTGAGGCCTCTGTAGTCACCACATGGTCTCCAGTCGCCTGATTTTTTTAAACCATATGTAGAGGCGATGACCATGGGCTATTAGAGGGTCTAATTATCCCAAGTTGTAGCAGTTGCTCGAACTCCGCTTTGGCAGCGGTGAGCTTGTCAGGGGACAATCGTCGCGGTCGTGCGTTCGTCGGCGGGCCCGTCGTGAGGATGTGGTGTGCGATCCCATGTTGGATGTCTGGCGTGCAGCGCGATGGCTGGCTGATAGCCGGGTAGTCTTGAAGCAGCATTGCAAACTTGTCGTCTGGTAGAGCGAGTTTCAGTCCGATCGAATTGATCGATGTCGCTTTTCCTGTGACGCGTACTGCGGATTTGTTGTCCAACAGTTGTTTGCGCTGAACGTCGATTATTAGCCCGAACTCTGTTAAAAGGTCGGCTCCGATGATCGGCTGACGAACGTCGGCGACGATAAATGTCCAGGGAAGATTTCTGCCCAAACCGAGGTTTGGCAGAAGGAGACGCTGGCCATACGTTTTGATGCGTGTGCCGTTAGCCGCTTGTAGATTGACGCCAGTTGGGTCCATGCGGGTGCTTGCACTATGACGTGGGATGACACTCACTTCCGCTCCTGTGTCAATTAGGAAACGTAGACCTGTTGGAGAATCATCAATGTAGAATAAGCGACTTACGGTGTGGCCAGCTGCAGCCGTCGCGATTACTGGCTGGCCTGCTCTTTTCCCGCCTTAGCGTGACTGGCGTTGGGGAAGGAACAGGGCTGCACACAGTGCCTGGCGTCAGCACCAAACTGTTTATGGTTCTTGCAGACACCTGTGTTGACAGCCTGGCGCGAAGCGTTTGCGCGGTTGTTTTGGGGACGACGTTTTTGCTGTTGAGGTTTACGCTGTTGATACGTCGTCTGTATTGACAGTGCAAGACGTTCGATTGCGTCCTCGATTCGAGCGAAACTTTGGTCCGTTGGGGTTTGTGGCGTGTCTTCGGTCAACACATGTACTTGGGCGTTGCTTGTTTGGCACTCATGTACCTTGTCGGCGGCGAGTACCCATTTCTCCAATGATGCTTCGCTTTCTTGTATGGCTACGAAAGACCTCGTGTGAGCGGGCAGGCACTTGATCCAAAAGGGCATTAGCACATCGTCACTGACATTGTTGCCGCCAGCGAGCGTGCGCATATGCCGCAACAGTTGCGAAGGTTTTCGTTCGCCCAACTCCGTTATCTGGAGAAGTTGTTGCATGCGAGCTGCGTTGGACGTGCCGAAGCGTTGTAGAATGGCAGCCTTCCGTTTGTCGTAGGGATGATCTAACGGTTTCGGATCCAAGACGTCGATCACTTCGGATGCAACCTCCGTATGAAGGTTGGCGGTGACCTTAGCGAACTTCATGTCTTGTGATTTGATGCGATAGCTCTCGAACTGAGCTTCGACCAAAACAAACCACACTCTCGGGTTTGACATCCCGAAAGGGGGCAATCTGACGTTAGAGTTAATGGCGGCTTCGTCGCCTGACGACATAATGAATATAAAATGAAGGGGAAAATTTTGAAAACGGGCTCACCAGTTTGTAGCGGATAAGCCGAACGTTACGTTAATAACAATTGCTATAAGTGTTGCTAATTAATGTAAGCGTATGAAATTATGTATAAATATATATAATTATATTTATGCAAGAGAATACACTATGTCAACAACAGACTTACGAAATCCTTGTGTTGTCCACTCGGATTATTGCTACCAATGAATTTGACCCGTGTTATTTCTTCAGCGGGATAATTGCTCGTCGTAGATGGGACAAGCAGTGAATTACCGAAAAGGGAAGAAATATTCTAGGTCAGTAATCCTAAACAATTAATTTGTAGTTCGGCAGCAGGCAAGTTATTAGACGTTCACGCTGTAGGAAGCGTAAGTGTGTGTTCAGTTGATTTAAACAAAACAACACACGGCATCATGATGGAAAACGTTTATGCAAATAAATTTACTTTTGGAATTATTAAGGAATTATATCAATTGGGAATAATTCCTACATGCCCAAACTTTTTGCGGCCGAAGAGTTCGGTACTGTCGCTCATTCTTTTTCGCGAAAAAACCACCTCCAATTCCTACACCCGAAAAGTTGGAAGTTGGGGATGATTATTTCGTATGGAAATCAAGAGTCCGTCGGTACATAAAACATTTTCCTGCCGATGACCGGATCGATGTCGTCATTGCACTCCTGTCTGAATCTTCGTACGCGAGAATAGCGGAATTGTCTATCCCTGACGATGTAGACGGTCTATTTAAGTTGTTTGGACGCTGTTTTGCCGAAAATCGACTGCAAGCAGACCATCGCCGAGATTTCAACGAACGGCGACAGCTAAACGCAGAACCAGTTGTGGTGTTTATTTACCAGCTGCGGAAGTTGGCAAGACTGGCGTTTCCGGAATTGTCACAAAAGGAAAAGGACGAAAGGATCATAGAAAGAGTTTTCGAAGGAATCATCAATCATGAAGCACGAAAACACTTTCTTCTGTCTCCGCCAAAAGATTTGGAAGAAGCGGAGGTTAAGGCAAACTTAATCGACCAAATCCTTCGAATTCCGGAAGAGCGACCTTCATTATCCAGTTTCGGAGCTTGGGAAAGGAAACCTGCACCGGATAGCAAACAAAATATTCAGAGACGCTGGTTTCGCTAACACTAACTATAGACCAGATACACGTCTATGCTACAACTGTGGTAAACAGGGGCATCTTTCTCGTTTCTGCAGAGCACACTGCCGATTGTCTTCACGTGAGTCCCCTTTCCCGTTCATCGCATCTACCGTACATTATAATTTTGATAAACATTTGCCATTCTTGAGACTTATGCACAAAGATCATGTATGCTTGCTAAATTCTGGGTCTATGTGCAGTTTGTTGAAAAAAATGGTGGATAAAATTACTGCAAATGTGGTTCCAGGAAGCCCTGAACGGTTAATGGCGGTTAATGGCGGTAGCCTTGCCACAGAAGGTGTAATAGTCGCGGACGTAGAGATATCGGTTTTATTACATCAACACCGTTTTGTTGTCGTCCGAGATTTACCGTTTGATGTTATTTTGGGATATGATTTTTTAACAAAAACTGGAGCTCTCTTAGATATCAGCAATAGTTGTGTTTGGTTTGGTAATATACGCGTACCCCTGGAAGCAAATCACGAATGCTGTACCCCCCCGTCGGTAAACATCGTGACAAAAGCGCATGTTCCGGTAGCGACTGATCATCTTCCGGCCACCGTAAAGGATAAACTGCAAAATCTATTAGATGCTAATGAGGCTGTTTTTGCATCAGATAGACACGCCCTGGGTAGAACCAACGTACTTCACCACAATATCGATACCGGTGACCAAAGTCCAGTTAAACAGCCACCTCGGCGTGTTCCACTTCATTATCAAGAGGAGCTGCGTACGTTGTTGTCAGACATGCTAGAAAAGAACATAATAAGACCCTCTAACTCACCCTGGTCTTCACCTATTGTGCTTGTAAAAAAGAAAAATGGTTCGCTCAGGATATGTGTGGATCATAGACGTTTAAATGCAGCTACCAAAAAGGATTCATTCCCGTTACCTCGTATAGACGATACGTTGGATGCGTTAGCTGGATCAAAGTGGTTCTCGACCCTCGATTTAGCATCCGGATATTGGCAGGTTGAGGTGGCACCTGAAGACCGCCCCAAGACAGCATTTTCGGTCCCATTTGGTTTGTTTGAGTTCGAAACCATGCCTTTTGGACTGTGCAATGCACCTGCAACGTTTCAGAGGTTGATGCACTCTATATTCGATGACATGATCCCTAATAGGTGTTTGGTTTACTTGGACGATATAATCATTCATGGTTAATCCACAGAAGAACATTTATCTAATCTCACAGAGGTGTTTTCCCGACTCACAAGCGTGGGACTCAAACTCAACCCGTCGAAATATGAAATCATGAAATCGAACGTGAAATACCTGGGGCATATAATTTCGCATCGTGGTGTCTCCAGTGATCCCGAAAAACACAACAGATAAAAGAATGGCCGACACCGAAAAATGTGGAAGAAGTACGTAGTTTTATCGGTCCGGCTTCATACTATCGTAGATTTGTTCCTCAATTTTCCTATATCTGTCAGCCAATGAATGAACTCACCATAAAGGGAAAACAATTTGAATGGTCTAGTGAGTGTGATAAATCATTCGACGAATTGAAAATCTCCCTGTGTTCTGCTCCTATTTTGTGTTTTCCTGATGTTGGTTTGAATGGCGGTGTCTTTATATTGGATACAGATGCCAGTGATTGTTCAATCGGATGTGTCCTGTCGCAAAATGACAGCAATAATCTAGAACACGTGATTGCATATGCCAGCCGATGTCTCAATAAATCTAAGCGAAACTATTGTACCACTAGAAAGGAAATGCTGGCCTTAGTCTATTTCATTAAGTACTTCCGGCACTATCTACTCGGACGCAAATTCGTTGTTCGTACTGATCATGCCTCATTACAATGGCTCCAAAATTTCAAAGACCCGGAGGGACAAATTGCCCGATGGCAGGAATCCTTACAGCAGTTTGATTTTACCTGCGTATACCGGCCTGGAAAACGGCACCTCAACGCAGATGCTTTATCCCGCCGACCACTCTGTGATCACGGTTCATGCCCGTCTTGTTAAACTACGTATACCTTATTCGTTACCATTGAATCAGATAACCGCTCTTCTCGGATTGATGTTCAAAAAAATGATAAAGACATTCAGTTGTGTACAACCGCTTGAGTGTTTTGGGGGAAAAGACTAGTACAAGTGAGATGGCAGGTTGCAGTTAGGAAGCTCGTTGCTTATGGTCTCTTTGGAATTCGCTACGCATGGTCGATGGAGTTATGTACATCCAAAATGGTGCAGCCTACACTCAACTGCTAGTAGTTCCCGAAAGCTACATGTTTACCTTACTTGATAAACTTCATTCATCATTAGGTCATGCCGGTCAGAACAAACTTGAGGCGGCAGTTAGAAGTAGATATTGGTGGCCTCATCAGAGAAGAGACATACGCAATTTTTGTGAAGCTTGCCAGCTATGTGCACAAACCAAGAATCCAAACAAACGTCATGTTGCACCACTTCAAGGGTTACTTACAGGATACCCGAATGAATTGGTATGTGTCGATGCTGTTGGCCCACTACCCGAGACGATACAAGGAAATAAATATATCATTGTACTGGTAGACTACTTTACCAAATGGTGCGAAGCAGTTCCGGTTAAACGAATAGATGCAATCACAACAGCTAAAACTATTTTCCCCGAAACAACTGCACTCTGACAGAGGATCTAACTTTGAATGTGCTGTTATGCATGAATTATGCGTTGTACTGGGCATCACTGCCTACCACCCCCAAGGTAACGGACTTGTGGAGCGGACTAATCGAACTCTAAAGTCTCTCCTGAAGTCATTTATATCGACTGGTTGTGCTCGCAGTTGGGACGATGCCATTCCACGGGTGCTGCTAGCCTACCGCGCTAGTGTACATTCTTCTACGAAACCTTCTCCTCAATTCATGGTAACCGGTCGTGAAATGAGACTTCCGTTAGACGCTACTGCACCTATGGCGGAACCAGTTGGCCGAATTTCATCCGATTTCGTTGTTGAACTGCAACGCGGGATTAACAAGGGTCACTGTCTGGCGAGGGAACACCTCAAAGCTTCTCAGCGATATCAAAAGGAATATTATGACAAGAAAGCATTCGGTGCACCTTTTATTGTCGGTGATATGGTTTATCTTCATCGTGACTCACCAGAACCGAGAGTGTCTAATAAGTTCTCTCATCAGTGGCAAGGGCCATATGTTGTCGACGAAATCGGATCTGACACTATATGTACTATCAAGTGTTAGCAGGGTCACCTTCAAACTAATTATACTTATCATTGTGTTTACTTTACACTAACAATTCTTCTCCCTATTTTAGCCTACCCTTCAATTGGACTGTGGTGCTCTTTGTCCCACCTTGTATCAATAGAACTTTCATCCAAAACATCTCTGCTCAATTGTCTGTTTGAGATACAGTTTAATCCTTAGACTACGGGATTATAACATTGGCGACGGGAATTTACAACGAATCCAATCATGTCATTTTCATCAGAGGATTTGAAAGCGATTCTTGATCATCAACACAAACAATTCGAACAAACACAAATGCGTTTGATTCAATCGCTAACACAATGTCTTAACCTTCAGTCTTCAACTCTGTCCCAGAGTTCCAATTCACCAGCATTTATGGAATCGACTGCTTCTATAATTTCAGAATTCAATTACGATCCTGCATCCGGTCTTACTTTCGATTTATGGTACAACCGATGGAAAGATAAATTTTTGAATGAATTTTCCAGTCAAGATGATGCGTGGAAATCCCGCCTTCTTGTTCGCAAACTTGGAACTATCGAGCACGATCGTTTCACAAATTTCATTCTGCCCACGCAACCGAAAGATCTTTGTTTTTCTGAAACTGTAGAGCAATTACGGGAAATTTTCGGAGATCAATCCTCCTTATTTAACACCCGTTACAATTGTTTGAAGCTATCGAAACGAGATGGTGAAGATTACGTTACGTTTGCCGGCATCGTTAATCGTGAGTGCGAAGAATTCCAGCTACAGACCCTTACGGAAGATCAATTTAAATGTCTTATTTTCATCGCTGGTCTCCAGTCACCACAAGAAGCCGACATACGTACTAGATTACTTTCTAAACTCGAACACGAGAAAGAAGTAACTGTGCGTTCACTCACCACTGAATGCCAAAGACTGATTAACCTCAAACACGACACAGCTCTCATCCAGCGGTCATCGCCGCCGACTTCATCTGTCACCGTACATGCCTTAGCAAAAGAGACAGTAACATCTGTCAAAAAGCCCCCTACGGCATGTTGGTCATGCGGAGATTGGCACTTTGCACGTTTTTGTCCTTTTAAAAAGCATCAATGTCATCAGTGCCACAGACGCGGACACAAGGAAGGGTTTTGTCACTCCATGTTAAAAGGCAATCACAATCCATCAAACAGCACCCCAAAAGCCGTCCGTCACAAGCAGTACCCTCATAAAAACTGCTATCTAATTCCGTATTCGCAACGTTCAACGGAGAATTTCAATCTCGACGTAAATACGTAATTGTTTCAATTAATACCGTTCCGATCCGCCCCCAGCTGGACACAGCCTCGGATATTACGTTGATCTCACGTAACACATGGGAATTAATTGGAAAACCTCATATTCTACCCACCAGTCACGTGGCCCAGAGTGCATCAGGCAATAGGTTAAATCTAACCGGAGAATTGATTTGTGAAGTCACTTTTAACAACCAACAGTTTTCTGGTAAATGCTACTTAACGGACTGTGCAAACCTGAATTTACTCGGACTGGACTGGATTACTAAACTTCAACTCATGGATGTACCTTTAAGTTCCATCTGTGAGGCTATCCAATCGCACACAACATCAGATTTACGTAATCGATTTACTGAAAACTTGAAAACGAAGTTTTCTGACGTCTTCCAAGACGGCCTGGGTTGTTGTACAAAACTGAAAGCTAGCCTCAAGCTTCGACCTGGTGTCACACCAGTATTCCGACCGAAACGTCCAGTCCCGTATGCTGGTCTTGCAGATGTCGAACAAGAATTAGACCGTCTCCATCGCTTGGGAGTAATCCAACCCATCAACTATTCCTCTTGGGCAACACCCATTGTTATTGTAAAGAAAGCCAGTGGTAAAGTTCGTGTTTGCGCCGATTATTCTACCGGCCTTAACGCTGCTTTAGACGAACATCAATACCCATTACCAATCCCAGACGACTTGTTCACTAAGCTCAATGGTGCAACGTGTTTCGCAAAACTTGATTTGGCTGATGCGTACTTACAGATCGAAGTTGATGACGACGCGAAGGAACTTTTATCAATTAACACACATCGAGGATTGTTTCAGTTCAACCGTCTACCTTTTGGTGTAAAGTCAGCACCTGCGATTTTCCAACAAATAATGGATTCCATGTTGACGGGTTTAACAGGAGTTGCAGCTTACCTTGATGATATTATCATATCAGCACCCAATCATGATGAACTATCAGATCGTATAGATTCTGTGCTCGAACGAATTCAACAGTATGGTTTCCGTTTACGGGCAGACAAATGCGAATTTTTTTCTAAAATCTATAAAATATCTTGGTTTCATTTTTGATCAAAATGGTCGACACCCTGATCCAGAAAATATTCAAGCCATAAAAATCATGCCCCCACCAACGGATCTATCCACGCTACGATCATTCCTGGGACTTATCAGTCATTATAGTTCATTTGTTCCAGACATGCATCGTGTTCGTCATCCTTTAAATCATCTTTTAAAAAAGGACGTGAAATGGAATTGGTCAGCTGAATGTCAATCATCTTTCGAAAAAGTTAAGTCAATGCTCACTTCTGATTTGCTTCTTACGCACTATGATCCGAACATGGACATAACTGTTGTTTCTGACGCATCTAATTTCGGTATCGGAGCTGTCATTTCTCACATATTTCCTGATGGTAAAGAAAAAGCAATCGCACATGCAGCCAGATCTCTGTCCACCACAGAGCGTAATTACGGTCAGATCGAAAAAGAAGCTTTAGCAATAGTCTTCGCAATCAAAAAGTTTCATAAAATGCTGTATGGGCGTCATTTCACGCTCATAACTGATCACAAGCCACTCATCAGTATATTTGGTTCAAAGAAAGGTATTCCTGTTTATACAGCAAATCGTTTACAGCGTTGGGCTACCATGCTCATAGGTTACAACTTTACCATAAAATATCAATATACTGATGCTATTGGTCAAGCAGATGCATTATCCATACTAATGGATTCGCAGCACCAACAACCTGAGGATACCGTCATCACATCAATAACCGTTGAACCTGACATCAGTAATGTTTTTACTAATATTATTCGTGCGTTGCCAATAACCTCTGATACGTGAGGCTACTGCTCACGATACCGTCCTTTAGAAGGTCCTACATTTCAACGGCACCCAATGGCCCCGTACATGTGACGAAAATCTTCAACCGTTCTTTCGGCGCAGTGTGTCTCTAACAGAAAACGCAGGATGCCTGTTGTTCGCAGAACGTGTGGTTGTGCCATCAACACTACAAAAGGATGTTCTCAAACAGTTTCACTTTGGTCATCCTGGGGGTCCCGGTATCAATCTAATTAAATAGAATTATATTCTACTGAATCATGTTTACAGATGAAAATCGGTCGTACTCCAAAGGATCTACTATGTGATGAGGATACATCAGTACGTCGATCATAGGGTTTATAATTGCGGTACGAAGGCGTTTGCAAAAAAGATAGGGAAGCTCTTGCCATGACGCGGCAAGTTATGAAGAACTTGCTATCGACTTCTCTTAATTTTGATCCACTGTGTATAGGATTGTGACGAAGCAGGTCATTAGCAATATGAAAGCGTTGGCACGAAGTTATGTATATTGGCCTAATATGGATAAACAGCTAGAGGGTCTCGTAAAAACATGTTCTAACTGTCAATTGGCGGCGAAGACCCCTAGAAAAACCGACTTATTTTCATGGCCCACACCGGAATCACCATGATCCAGGGTTCATATTGATTTTGCTGGTCCGATTAACAATCAAAATTATTTGATCCTAGTCGACGCATTCAGCAAATGGCCCGAAGTGTTTCACATGGTTCGAGTCACTTCAAGTGCAACGATTACTAAACTGCAGCAGGTATTCAGCCGATTTGGTGTCCCAGATACTCTTGTTTCCGACAACGGAACAGCTTCCACTTCGGCGGAGTTTGCATCATTCTGTCAACAAAACAGTATTGAGCATAAAAGCACGCCTCCGTTTCACCATACAATCCAATGGACAAGTAGAAAGATTTGTGGATACATTCAAGAGAGCACTCTTGAAACTCAGAGGGGAAGGAACCACGTCAGACATCATTGAAAGGTTCTTGTTCAGTTACGGAGCCACGCCGAATCCCAATGTACCTAACAGGGTATCCCCGGCAGAGGCACTCAATAATCGAAAGATTCGATTACCATTGGACATCATCCGTCCATCGTTTTCTAATGAGATGCCTAGAAACCGACGCATGGAAAACCAGTTCAACCATCACCATGGAGCCGTCAGTCGGTTCTATAAGCCAGGTGTATTCGTACTGGCAAAAGACTATCGAAGTGGTGGTGAAACATGGACACACGGACAAATTGTTCGCCGCGTGGGACACGTGATCTATGAAGTTGATGTACAATCTTCCATCTGGATCCGTCATGCAAATCAGCTGCGCCCATCTTCTTTGCCCGAGATTGTAAACCACGATCCTGGTATTCCACTGGACATCTTGCTAAACACATTTGAACTACCTGAGAGGTTGACCATATCCTCGCCAGAAAAGCGAGATGTTCAAACTAACTGTACAGCAAGAAGATGGACCGACCGTGTTCGAAAGAAAGTCAAACCTTTGCAGCTGAACCCTCGTAAACAGTCCTATCGTTGAAGACTTCCTGGGGGAGGTGTTAGGAGGGTCACCTCCAAACGAATTATACTTATCATTGTGTTTACTTTACACTAACAGTTCTTCTCCCTATTTTAGCCTACCCTTCAATTGGACTGTGGTGCTCTTTGTCCCACCTTGTATCAATAGAACTTTCATCCAGAACCTCTCTGCTCAATTGTCTGTTTGAGATACAGTTTAATCCTAGAACACGGGATTATAACATCAAGAATATTTCTTCGAACAATCCTCGATCATTCCGTGTTCATCCAAATCGGTTAAAGCTGGCAAATGTACCTGCCCCAACCCACTGGACGGCGCTGCACTTGAGATTGCGAAGGAGGTTACTGTATCTACATCCACGAATGCATGTAGCACTGAGGACAGTTGCTTTCGAAAAGGGGAGTAGTGTAGTATTAGACCTTATTTTGTTATTTTATGTCTGACTCCTTCTCTACTTGCAGATTCTTACACTCTCGCTGGGAAACGCATTGATTTCCCAAATGTATCACAGAAACCAACGATCATCCAGTGGAGCCGTAGTGACTTTTTATTAACTATTTAACAGACGCACTTTGTTTGAATTGTTAGAGAGACCTTGTAATTGTTTCGGTGGTATTATATAAGCCTGCGTGCCCGTGTTCTGTCTTCTGACTTTGTGGATTATATTGTTTGGTGAACTGTGTTGTTCATTGGATATTACAGTATTTCCCACGCTCTTGTTAACAATCCATTTCCGGATTGCTTTTCTCTGATTTTGCTGTAAATTGGTAATCAATTTATTGCATTATACACATCATAACGCGGAGTCTATTTCGTCTGTGAAATTTATTTGCTGTAATCACTATTCAAATATTTTCTTTATTATGATTGCCAACAAGTGTCTAAAAAATCTTGTTGCAGAAAAGTATTAAATGGTATTGAATGTAATACTTGCAAGAGATGGGCGCATCCGAAGTGTTCATGGATACATCCCGAGCACTATAAGGTATATGTTACTCACCGTTGGCTCCAATGGATATGTAGTGAGTGCCAATGGGCAGCTAAAAAGGCATTTTCCGAAAAGGCTAAAAATGCTCGTTCTCGGCAATACAGCAAAGCTTCTAAGGTTAGTGTGGATAGATCTTTTGCTGAAGTTGTTCGTGAGAGTATCACTGCTAGCCCAGCGGTACAAACAACGAACTCCAAAGAAATTACGGTGAGTAAAAATCCCAAGCCTACAAATTCACGCAAAAGGACTAAAAAGGTTAAGGCACCGAATCAAGCGGCCAAGCCAAATGTCACATCACAGACCCCGTCTTCTAAGCCTTCGAAGCCACGTAAAAGTAGGAACAAGGCACAGACAGGTCGTAATGAGGTAGACACTAGAAAATTTGACTCTTAGTCAAATTTACTTGCAACTGTCGTGTCGAGTCTCGCTAAGCTATCCAAGGATCTGGAGCAGCTTAAATCGGCTCGTCAGGGAATACGAGATAAATCTCGTAACATCCTGGTGCTTAATCAGGATGAACCCTATATATGCGAAGCCAAAACGCGTAAGTCACTCGACCGGAGTTGTATAAGAAATCTGCTCCGTAAGGTTGGTATGCGCCCAGATACGCCACTAAAGCGTGTTCATCGTGTTGGCGTGTGGAAGGGTGCCAAAAGTGAGTCTAGCCACTCTCCAAGACCACTTTTAGTTGAATTTCTCTTGCAGTCTGAGCGTGACCAGTTCTTTGCAAGTTACATTGTTCTAAATGAAACTAACAAAGGGAAACATGTTGTCGTGCCCGACGACAAGAAGGAATTCAACAGGTCAAAGAATTCACGTTATGATGTAAATTGTAACAGAATGCGCTGTTCTTCAGAAAAGGATGGCTCTTTGTCAAGTATGGAAATCACGGATGGATCTGGGGATGAACACGATAATCACCGTATTGTCCCTGAAATTCCACAGCTCGTGATTAGTGACCTCCAAGATACGGCAGAACTTCAGGCCGCGCAAGGCGAATCCACTCTCTTAAGCAGCACACCAAAAAACGTGCTGTCTCCTCGGGTATTACGCCCGAGGATCAACCTGGACTAAGTTTGAATATATCGCGAGACACTGTCGCCACAGTGATATACGGAAACTCATGTAGTATCCGAAATAAGTGGTCTGAACTCTCCATCCTAGCGCAAGAGTTACGACCACATGTAATAGCACTGTCCGAAACCTGGCTATCTGAAACTGACCATATTCCTGACTCAATTTGTAGTAGTTATTCTATGGTCAGATGTGATAGACCAGGTGAACTAAACGGGGGCGGAGTCGCTATATTTCTCAGACTAGGTCTTCGAACTTCAGAATCGAGCGTTAGGCTTAGCACGCACAACGTCCCTCCTTAGCTGTTGTTCAGGTGGTGTTCGCCGAGCTTGTATCGTTGTTGTAGGACGTTTCGTCATCAGGCTAGATGACATCATCAGCAGAACTTCTTTCGAAGTGACTTAAAATTGGTTTTCATCGGTTTTTATAAGGTTCGTCTGTCCGTTTGCCATCACACCCGTTGGTTGGTGGAATTCATGTGTTGCATTCTTGTCCATCGAGTTTTCATTGGTCCATAGGTTGTGGCCAATTGAAGGTGTTGGTTGATTGATGTCGTTGATGAGTGCCACGCTTCGATGAATTCTCGCGCTCGTCGGTTGGTTTCTTTGGCTAAAATCTTCGCGTTGTCCCAATCGAATTGGTGTCCGAATTGATCCACATGTATTGAAATCAATGACCTTGGGTCGTGCCTTCGTACAGCTAACCGGTGTTCGTGTAGTCTTGTGCTTAACTTGCGGCCGGTTTGTCCGATGTAGTTCTTCTCGCAATCTCTGCACGTAATCTTGTAGACAATATTCGTTTGTTCTTCCTTTGCCACTTTGTCTTTTATATTGTTGAAGTGTTTGCGTAATGTTGACACGGGTTTGTGCGCGACCTCTATTCCAAATGGCCGAAGGACTCGAGCTGCGATTTCTGATATATTCTGCACATAAGGAAGAGCGCGTCTAACTCTGTTTTCGTCATCGTTTCTTTGCTGGTTACGGTTGGACTTGTGGCGTAGTACGAAGCTTCTTGGGTATCCATTCTTTTGGAACACTTTGAACAGGTATTCTTCTTCTTGTCTTCTCAGTTCCGGCGTGCTGCAATGTGTTGCTGCTCTTTTGAATAGGGTTCTAATGCAGCTGCGTTTATGGCTGGTTGGATGCTTGCTGTGGAAGTTCAAGACTTGATCCGTGTGCGTATTCTTCCTGTAGACACTGGTCTCTAAATTTCCTTCGCTTGTTCGTCTCACTTGAACGTCCAGGAATGCCAGGCAGCTGTCAACTTCAGTTTCTCTGGTAAATTGGATTCCCCTGAATACGCAGTTCAGTAGTCGATGCGATTCGTCCAGTTCAGTTCTTTTCATGATCACAAATGTGTCGTCAACATAGCGGAGCCATAATTTTGGCCGTATTATTGGTAGAGCGATCCGTTCCAAGCGTTGCATGACTGCTTCGGCAATTAGGCTGGAAATCGGTGATCCCATTGGTGTTCCTCGAATTTGCTCGTAGATTTTACCATTGAACTTGAAGTGTGTTTGAAGGCACAGCTCGATCAATTCCATAAAACTATCTCGTGTTAATCGATTTCCGTTGTGGTCAGTTCCTTTTTCGTGCAGCAACGATGATATGATTTGCTTTGCGAGTGTTTGATCGATTGATGTGAATAACGCCGTTACGTCGAAGAAACCATTATTTCATCTTCATCGATCTTCACATTCTTCAATTTCTGGAGGAATTGTTCTGCAGAGTTGACGGCGTGTTCCGAGTCTGACACCAGATATAACAGTCTTCTTCGCAATTCTTTCGATAACTTGTAATTCGGCCCTCCTGGTAAGGAAACGATCGGGCGTAGTGGAATATTCTCTTTGTGTATTTTGGGTAATCCGTAGAATCTTGGTATAGTTGAGTCTTCTGGTTTCATTCGTGCCTGTTCCATTCCATTCAGTTGTCCCATAAACTTCAATTTCTTCAAGGTCGCGTTGATTTTGTTTTCAAGTCGTTTGGTCAGGTCTTCGTTCATTTGTCTGTATGTTGTTGTATCCTGGAGTAGTTGTTCAGCCTTCTCGATATAATCTGCCTTGTTCATTATTACGGTAGTTCTTCCTTTGTCGGCGGGGAGGATGACTATGTTTCGATCTTGTTTCAGTCTGTTCAAAGCTTTGGTTTCTTGTTTATTGAGTGTATTATGTTCCAAGTTCCTGGTGAGCGCCGGTACAATTCGTTGACGGACTTCTTCTTGAGCGTCTTCTGTCAAAGTGTGGGATTTCAGTATTGACTCCAAATTGGCTACGAATTCAGTATGATCGGCGTCTTTCAGATTGAAGTTGAGGCCACGTGCGAGAATTCGTTGTTCGTTCTCTGTCAGGGGTCTGTCGGACAGGTTCTTGACCCAAGGTTCGCCGCTGGTGATATCTTGGTGGGGGGTAATAATTCGGAGTTTGTTTTCCAGGTCACGCCGTTTGTTTATCTTGGTTTTTCGGGTCGTTATCGCAATCGCGTCGGCTAGCTGTTGTGTTAGTTCAGGTCCAAATCGGTTCTCACATATTCGCTTTTCGTTCCGGATAACGTTGGAATATTTCTTGAGTCGTTTGTGTGCGTCATCAATCATGAATTGTAGCCACTGCCGATTTTGTCGTTCCATTAGTTGTCGCGCACGGAAATTGTTGATCGGTGGTCGTCGTTGTAAAGATTTTGGTGTTAGGTTCCTGCGTTGGCACTCATGCAAGAAAAATAGTTGTTCATAAGTTGCGTCAGTTCTTCCGCTAAAGCTTTCCCAGCGTCTGGCGTACTTAAGCGTTGATCGCCCGAACTGTTCAGCAATAGAGGAGAATATGCGTAGCTCAGGATGAGGATGTTGTTCAGGTGGTGTTCGCCGAGCTTGTATTGTTGTTGTAGGACGTTTCGTCATCAGGCTAGATGACATCATCAGCAGAACTTCTTTCGAAGTGACTTAAAATTGGTTTTCATCGGTTTTTATAAGGTTCGTCTGTCCGTTCGCCATCACACCCGTTGGTTGGTGGAATTCATGTGTTGCATTCTTGTCCATCGAGTTTTCATTGGTCCATAGGTTGTGGCCAATTAAAGGTGTTGGTTGATTGATGTCGTTGATGAGTGCCACGCTTCGATGAATTCTCGCGCTCGTCGGTTGGTTTCTTTGGCTAAAATCTTCGCGTTGTCCCAATCGAATTGGTGTCCGAATTGATCCACATGTATTGAAATCAATGACCTTGGGTCGTGCCTTCGTACAGCTAACCGGTGTTCGTGTAGTCTTGTGCTTAACTTGCGGCCGGTTTGTCCGATGTAGTTCTTCTCGCAATCTCTGCACGTAATCTTGTAGACAATATTCGTTTGTTCTTCCTTTGCCACTTTGTCTTTTATATTGTTGAAGTGTTTGCGTAATGTTGACACGGGTTTGTGCGCGACCTCTATTCCAAATGGCCGAAGGACTCGAGCTGCGATTTCTGATATATTCTGCACATAAGGAAGAGCGCGTCTAACTCTGTTTTCGTCATCGTTTCTTTGCTGGTTACGGTTGGACTTGTGGCGTAGTACGAAGCTTCTTGGGTATCCATTCTTTTGGAACACTTTGAACAGGTATTCTTCTTCTTGTCTTCTCAGTTCCGGCGTGCTGCAATGCGTTGCTGCTCTTTTGAATAGGGTTCTAATGCAGCTGCGTTTATGGCTGGTTGGATGCTTGCTGTGGAAGTTCAAGACTTGATCCGTGTGCGTATTCTTCCTGTAGACACTGGTCTCTAGATTTCCTTCGCTCGTTCGTCTCACTTGAACGTCCAGGAATGCCAGGCAGCTGTCAACTTCAGTTTCTCTGGTAAATTGGATTCCCCTGAATACGCAGTTCAGTAGTCGATGCGATTCGTTCAGTTCAGTTCTTTTCATGATCACAAATGTGTCGTCAACATAGCGGAGCCATAATTTTGGCCGTATTATTGGTAGAGCGATCCGTTCCAAGCGTTGCATGACTGCTTCGGCAATTAGGCTGGAAATCAGTGATCCCATTGGTGTTCCTCGAATTTGCTCGTAGATTTTACCATTGAACTTGAAGTGTGTTTGAAGGCACAGCTCAATCAATTCCATAAAACTATCTCGTGTTAAACGATTTCCGTTGTGGTCAGTTCCTTTTTCGTGCAGCAACGATGATATGATTTGCTTTGCGAGTGTTTGATCGATTGATGTGAATAACGCGTTACGTCGAAAGAAACCATTATTTCATCTTCATCGATCTTCACATTCTTCAATTTCTGGAGGAATTGTTCTGCAGAGTTGACGGCGTGTTCCGAGTCTGACACTAGATATAACAGTCTTCTTCGCAATTCTTTCGATAACTTGTAATTCGGCCCTCCTGGTAAGGAAACGATCGGGCGTAGTGGAATATTCTCTTTGTGTATTTTGGGTAATCCGTAGAATCTTGGTATAGTTGAGTCTTCTGGTTTCATTCGTGCCTGTTCCATTCCATTCAGTTGTCCCATAAACTTCAATTTCTTCAAGGTCGCGTTGATTTTGTTTTCAAGTCGTTTGGTCAGGTCTTCGTTCATTTGTCTGTATGTTGTTGTATCTTGGAGTAGTTGTTCAGCCTTCTCGATATAATCTGCCTTGTTCATTACTACGGTAGTTCTTCCTTTGTCGGCGGGGAGGATGACTATGTTTCGATCTTGTTTCAGTCTGTTCAAAGCTTTGGTTTCTTGTTTATTGAGTGTATTATGTTCCAAGTTCCTGGTGAGCGCCGGTACAATTCGTTGACGGACTTCTTCTTGAGCGTCTTCTGTCAAAGTGTGGGATTTCAGTATTGACTCCAAATTGGCTACGAATTCAGTATGATCGGCGTCTGGGTTTCTTAAGCGTTGATCGCCCGAACTGTTTCAGCAATAAGGGAATATAAGCGTCGCTTCAGGATGAGGATCTTGTTCAGTGTCGTGTTTTCGCATATTCTCCTCTATTGCTGAACAGTTCGGGCGATCAACGCTTAAGAACGCCAGACGCTGGGAAAGCTTTAGCGGAAGAACTGACGCAACTTATGAACAACTGTTTTTCTTGCATGAGTGCCAACGCAGGAACCTAACACCAAAATCTTTACAACGACGACCACCGATCAACAATTTTCGTGCGCGACAACTAATGGAACGACAAAATCGGCAGTGGCTACAATTCATGATTGATGACGCACACAAACGACTCAAGAAATATTCCAACGTTATCCGGAACGAAAAGCGAATATGTGAGGACCGATTTGGACCTGAACTAACACAACAGCTAGCCGACGCGATTGCGATAACGACCCGAAAAACCAAGATAAACAAACGGCGTGACCTGGAAAACAAACTCCGAATTATTACCCCCCAACCCCCCCCCCACCCAAGATCTCACACCAGCGCGACCTTGGGTCAAGAACCTGTTCCGACCAGACCCCTGAAAAACAGAGAACGAACAACCGAATTCTCGCACGTGGGCCCTCAACTTCAATTTTGAAGACGGGCCGATCATACTGATTCGTAGCAATAATTTGGATTCCATACTGAATCCCACACTTGACAGAAGACGAACTCCACGCACAGAAGAATCACTCCCAACGAATTGTACAGCGCTCACCAGGAACTTGGAAACATAATACACTCATAACAAGAAACCAGCTTTGAACAGACTGAAACAAGATCGAAACATAGTCATCCTCCCCGCCGACAAAGGAAGAACTACCGTAGTAATGAACAAGGCAGATTATATCGAGAAGGCTGAACAACTACTCCAGGATACAACAACATACAGACAAATGAACGAAGACCTGACCAAACGACTTGAAAACAAAATCAACGCGACCTTGAAGAAATTGAAGTTTATGGGACAACTGAATGGAATGGAACAGGCACGAATGAAACCAGAAGACTCAACTATACCAAGATTCTACGGATTACCCAAAATACACAAAGAGAATATTCCACTACGCCCGATCGTTTCCTTACCAGGAGGGCCGAATTACAAGTTATCGAAAGAATTGCGAAGAAGACTGTTATATCTGGTGTCAGACTCGGAACACGCGGTCAACTCTGCAGAACAATTCCTCCAGAAATTGAAGAATGTGAAGATCGATGAAGATGAAATAATGGTTTCTTTCGACGTAACGGCGTTATTCACATCAATCGATCAAACACTCGCAAAGCAAATCATATCATCGTTGCTGCACGAAAAAGGAACTGACCAAAACGGAAATCGATTAACACGAGATAGTTTTATGGAATTGATCGAGCTGTGCCTTCAAACACACTTCAAGTTCAATGGTAAAATCTACGAGCAAATTCGAGGAACACCAATGGGATCACCGATTTCCAGTCTAATTGCCGAAGCAGTCATGCAACGCTTGGAACGGATCGCTCTACCAATAATACGGCCAAAATTATGGCTCCGCTATGTTGACGACACATTTGTGATCATGAAAAGAACTGAACTGGACGAATCGCATCGACTACTGAACTGCGTATTCAAGGGAATCCAATTTACCAGAGAAACTGAAGTTGACAGCTGCCTGGCATTCCTGGACGTTCAAGTGAGACGAACAAGCGAAGGAAATTTAGAGACCAGTGTCTACAGGAAGAATACGCACACTGATCAAGTCTTGAACTTCCACAGCAAGCATCCAACCAGCCATAAACGCAGCTGCATTAGAACCCTATTCAAAAGAGCAGCAACACATTGCAGCACGCCGGAACTGAGAAGACAAGAAGAAGAATACCTGTTCAAAGTGTTCCAAAAGAATGGATACCCAAGAAGCTTCGTACTACGCCACAAGTCCAACCGTAACCAGCAAAGAAACGATGACGAAAACAGAGTTGGACGCGCTCTTCCTTATGTGCAGAATATATCAGAAATCGCAGCTCGAGTCCTTCGGCCATTTGGAATAGAGGTCGCGCACAAACCCGTGTCAACATTACGCAAACACTTCAACAATATAAAAGACAAAGTGGCAAAGGAAGAACAAACGAATATTGTCTACAAGATTACGTGCAGAGATTGCGAGAAGAACTACATCGGACAAACCGGCCGCAAGTTAAGCACAAGACTGCACGAACACCGGTTAGCTGTACGAAGGCACGACCCAAGGTCATTGATTTCAATACATGTGGATCAATTCGGACACCAATTCGATTGGGACAACGCGAAGATTTTAGCCAAAGAAACCAACCGACGAGCGCGAGAATTCATCGAAGCCTGGCACTCATCAACGACATCAATCAACCAACACCTTCAATTGGCCACAACCTATGGACCAATGAAAACTCGATGGACAAGAATGCAACACATGAATTCCACCAACCAATGGGTGTGATGGCGAACGGACAGACGAACCTTATAAAAACCGATGAAAACCAATTTTAAGTCACTTCGAAAGAAGTTCTGCTGATGATGTCATCTAGCCTGATGACGAAACGTCCTACAACAACAATACAAGCTCGGCGAACACCACCTGAACAACATCCTCATCCTGAGCTACGGATATTCTCCTCTATTGCTGAACAGTTCGGGCGATCAACGCTTAAGAACGCCAGACGCTGGGAAAGCTTTAGCGGAAGAACTGACGCAACTTATGAACAACTATTTTTCTTGCATGAGTGCCAACGCAGGAACCTAACACCAAAATCTTTACAACGACGACCACCGATCAACAATTCCCGTGCGCGACAACTAATGGAACGACAAAATCGGCAGTGGCTACAATTCATGATTGATGACGCACACAAACGACTCAAGAAATATTCCAACGTTATCCGGAACGAAAAGCGAATATGTGAGAACCGATTTGGACCTGAACTAACACAACAGCTAGCCGACGCGATTACGATAACGACCCGAAAAACCAAGATAAACAAACGGCGTGACCTGGAAAACAAACTCCGAATTATTACCCCCCACCAAGATATCACCAGCGGCGAACCTTGGGTCAAGAACCTGTCCGACAGACCCCTGACAGAGAACGAACAACGAATTCTCGCACGTGGCCTCAACTTCAATCTGAAAGACGCCGATCATACTGAATTCGTAGCCAATTTGGAGTCAATACTGAAATCCCACACTTTGACAGAAGACGCTCAAGAAGAAGTCCGCCAACGAATTGTACCGGCGCTCACCAGGAACTTGGAACATAATACACTCAATAAACAAGAAACCAAAGCTTTGAATAAACTGAAACAAGATCGAAACATAGTCATCCTCCCCGCCGACAAAGGAAGAACTACCGTAATAATGAACAAGGCAGATTATATCGAGAAGGCTGAACAACTACTCCAGGATACAACAACATACAGACAAATGAACGAAGACCTGGCCAAACGACTTGAAAACAAAATCAACGCGACCTTGAAGAAATTGAAGTTTATGGGACAACTGAATGGAATGGAACAGGCACGAATGAAACCAGAAGACTCAACTATACCAAGATTCTACGGATTACCCAAAATACACAAAGAGAATACTCCACTACGCCCGATCGTTTCCTTACCAGGAGGGCCGAATTACAAATTATCGAAAGAATTGCGAAGAAGACTGTTATATCTGGTGTCAGACTCGGAACACGCCGTCAACTCTGCAGAACAATTCCTCCAGAAATTGAAGAATGTGAAGATCGATGAAGATGAAATAATGGTTTCTTTCGACGTAACGGCGTTATTCACATCAATCGATCAAACACTCGCAAAGCAAATCATATCATCGTTGCTGCACGAAAAAGGAACTGACCACAACGGAAATCGATTAACACGAGATAGT
>JACCGJ010023175.1:0-15417 GCA_013407085.1 Atriophallophorus winterbourni
TTCAAGTAGTTCTGTAAAACGAAATGGTAAAAATATACAAAAATACCAGTAGATTTAAACAGTTAGTTGTCAATAAAATAAATTCAATGTACATCTCAAACCGCCCCCGAAATCCGCGCCGGATTTCTCAAAGGCTGACAACGTACATGCTCTGGTATCCTACCCTATATCTTTACCCATCGCCGATTATATCATAATGGCTATCAGACGTTATTATCTAGGAACGAAGTGAGATAATGTCTCAATGCACAAGACGTTCTCCATGCCTCACACGTGACAAAATTCACCGGCCTTTTTAGCCCGATTGGTTAGAAGCCAGACGTTTTCCATGCCTTACTACAACCAATCCAGCTGGCCTGGTCTCTTTACGTGACAAACCCAGTTCCGGTAACAGCATCCAGATTCGATGGTATCGTTGCATCTCCATCCGTTATATTCGAATCTGCTTCTAGAAAGCAATGTTGACGAATATCCCGCTTAATCACTACCCCTCTCAATTGCACACAAACTTGTCTTACTAACCCATATTTCGACAAAACGCATTCAGTTACTCTACCCAAGGGCCAGGATCCACGAGGTGTTGCGTCGTTCACCACGAGAACTAAATCCCCAACCCTCAAGTTTCGGTGTTTTCGAAACCACTTTTGGCGGTTATGGAGTGTAGACAAATATTCATGTAGCCATCTACGCCAAAAAATATCAGCTAGATAAGAGGCTTGCTTCCATCCTCGCAGATAATTTTGAGCAACAGAAGTGGGTAGTCCCGCATTTCCTCGTAAAATTAATAGATGGTTAGATGTCAAAGCCACAGCTTCCGCGGAATCCGATGAGGCCGGAACTAATGGACGATTGTTCAGTATACGTTCAGCCTCGACTATCAAAGTGTTTAGTACTTCATCTGATATAACTTACTCCAATAACAATCCAAACAGGATCCTCCTAACAGACCTGATAACACGTTCCCAAACACCACCACGATGACTTGCATACGGAGGTTGGAAATGCCACCGTGTTCCTTGTGATGCAAGATGTTCGTTTATTTTATGCTCATTCCACTTTATCACGCATTCTCGAAGCTCTCTCTGAGCGTCAACGAAATTTGTTCCATTGTCAATGTAGATATCTGTAGGTATTCCACGCCGGTGAATTTTGTCGACAAAGATTATTGCATCACTCTCCCTTGATACAGAAATCAGCAAATCGTCAACATAAAAGTTATGTTGAATAGCTTCGGCAACCAGCGGAAAGGCGTTCTGATCGCAATGCACAAGCGTCTGCTTGAGTGCAAAATTCGCGACAAATGGCGATGACACAGCTCCAAAAGGATGAACCGCCATCTGGTATTCAGTAGGAGTTTGAGATAAGTCACTGTTCGGCCACCACAAAAACCTCAGAGCACCTCGATCAATAACAGGTACAGAAATTTGCATGAACATTTCTTCAGTGTCGGCAGGGAGCGCGATCACCTCTTTACGGAATCGCAGAAGTATACCAACTAAGCTACGCAGTGTATCTGGACCTTGGTATAAACAATCATTGAGTGATATACCTCCGAACTTGGCGGCGCAATCATGTACAACCCTTATCTTTCTTAGGGTTAATAACTGCGTGATGAGGAAGATAGCATCGAGGTCGAAAGTTTGTCGACAATTGATGATCTGGAACATGAGTTGCATATCCGCAGATAAAATTGTGTTCCATCACACTTGCATACCTTTGAAGTAACTCAGGATCTCGCGGAAACCTAGAACGCAGACTCTGTAAACGCGACTTTGCTTGTTCACGGTTGTTGCAGAGTCTGTGGAAATCCTTTTTCCAAGGTAAACACACTTCAAAATGCCCATCTTTCAAACGACAAGATTTTTCGACAATTTGAACGGCTTTTATTTCGTCCCTCGACAGTTGTTAATCACATGAAACACTATTCTCGAATTCATTATTGTACATCAACTTCAATTGCTCAGCCACATCCGTGTCTTCCCGTTGCACACTGAACACAAACTTGTTGCGTGTCGCGTCTGAGATAACTGGTCCAAGAACCACCCAGCCAAGTGTTGTTTGATAAGCAAAGGGTTCGTTACGGCGACCTAATCTCTGCTCCATCACCCAGTGTGCATCCGGTACGTCTGTTCCAATAAGCAGGCCAATAGTTTTAACAGGAATGTCAGGCAAGTCAAGGTCTTTCAGATGTTCCCACGGCATGGCGTCTGTAGAAAAGTCAAGATCAGAGCGACAGGTTCGCCAACGTCCGAAAATCGTTAAACTGTTGCTTCCACAGTTTCCATCTCTCTGCCAATCCGTCATCATCTTCCATCCTGAGTGGTGCCGGTGGTCGAACATTAAAGCCGCTAAAACGGGCGTTGTCAGTTCTATCCGACGTTTTCTCGTCGTTCATTCTCGTCACCATGTAGAAAAGTCAAGATCAGAGCGACAGATGTGTATTCACTACACGTAAACAAACATATGAATCATCATGGGAATTACAATACAGAGATAGACACACTGACATATACTGCATTCTGATTGGACAATGAGTATTCATGCTGACAGCCACGCCACAGCGTCTATAGCAGCTGAACAACTATTGTTTCTCGGTAATTCCGGTACACAGAATGCACGATTTATGAGTACGGCAGGCTCTTGGCAACCCAATGGCCCCAAAGACAATTCCGTCGTGCCTGAGTCTAGATGAGATACCGAAATTAGTGTTCGAACATGCAAAACTTCTTTCTCAGGTTGGATTCCCAACTTTATTAGAAGACTTCTTTTCACCAGGGACACATCAGGACCATTATCTAACATAGCGTATGTATATACTGCGCCATGTGGTCCCAATATAGTAACGGGAAATGTGCCTAGACGAACACGTTCGTAACTAGTATTCAGACTGTTACATTTCAGAGAATTTTCAGTTTCTTCCTTCTGGTCTATATGAAGGAGGTGACTGTGTCTTCCGTTACAGTCATAAACAGCACACAGGCCTTTCTTTCGACAATCCGTAGCACGATGACCTCTGAAAAGACACAAGAAACAAGCCTGATGTTTCTTGACAGCGTTCCATCGATCGGTCACATCGTAGGATCTGTACTTGTCACACTTCTCCAAATGGTGTTCACCACCACAAACATAGCAATTAACGGCAATCTTCGAGTGAAACTGGTCCATTTGATTCATTGTATCATGAATACGCGCAAATTCTGTTCCTGTCTTGTCAGTCACTTTCATATTTGCTTTCGTTGCGATTTGACCGAAACGACTACGACTTATTCGTACCAAAACATGTGTCCAGGAGAATGTTTTTACTATTAAGTGAATTGCTTAGACATTTTTCAACTTAAAGTGTGATGTCAAAGGATTAGATGACTGGGATAATATCAGCTATCTGCAAGATTGCTAGAGTGCAATCTACCGTCCTGTAAACTTAATTCCTGCTTCCAATCCAGAATAACGCAACAACTCGGATACCATCAGGAAGATCTCGCTATTTGGTATTTACTGACAGTTATTTCAACACTGTCGGATCAAATCTCACAGAACAGCCTTTGCGTGAAAGTATACGCCATTTTACTGTCCGTTGGATTGCACTGCATCGCATCCACTCGTTCTTGCACTCCACCGAGAGACACCGATCGATAATCGAGCGCTTCGCCCAGTGTATCGACTCGATCTCGCGAAATTGTAACAATGACCGACAACGTGACCTTAAACGGACCTGACGACGAGGCTTGTAAAAAGTGCAAACTTTGTCGAAAGTTGGTAAGTCCCAGATCGCGTCAAGTTAAATGTTACTTGTGTTCAATTGCTATTCATGCGAACTGTGAAAAGTATTTATCACCCGAATCTGTGACTCTAATTAATCATGAAAAATTACCAGGCATTTGCTATATATGTAATCCATGCAGATTGAAAGTAAATCGCGATTTATCAAGATCCGAAAACTCTGATTCAATTATGGAAAGACGCAAGTTCGCTGTAGAGGCGAACCTTAAACGGCTTGAAAACACGTTAGAGTCTTTCCAAAAATTTGCGTGTCAGAAAGCGCTGAAACCAGTTCTAAACGCAATCCCTAACCACATTAACCGCAAGTTTTACAGGGAAGCGCTAGCTACTACAGAAACGCTGATTTCTCCAGAAATCGACCAAAGTCCCTTCCAACAGCTCGGTACGACCGATGAGTCTGCCTGTAGTCAAGTGAATGATAGTGCTGAATTATCGAAGGATGTGCATAAGCTTAGACCGAAGAGTTTGAACACTAAAACCCACCAAAAGACAAACATTGATGATCTAACGGTAATTTGTAGTAATCTCGTTGAATCAACTTCGCCATCGCTAAAGCAACGCGAAGCAGATGACAGAAATCAATGGAATGACCTTTGCGGAAGCTAAGACATCACTGCCTCACCTGCGTCGCTGACGCGATTGTTTAGACCCCCGAACTCACCTCGTGCGAACACGCCCAGGTTACTGCGTGTAGTGCTCATGTCCGTCCATGTTGAAAATATGTTGCTCGCCTCATCCCTCTTAGTTGTAAACAAATCGACTGTGCGAATATTTCCGGACGTTCCTTGGGAAGAACGGCAAATTCGTCGTAATAATCCGGAACTAGCAAAAGGGGCTACAAATCGCAGAGCTGTTATAGTTCATGGTGTACCCATTTCGAACGAAGCAGAACCCAGCAAACGTCTGCAACACGATTGCAGTGAATGGAGATTTTTACAAGAGATCCTAAGTTTAAAGAGCATAATAACGACTCCTGTTATGCGCCTCATACCGAAAAAAGAAACGCATCAGCCTCCTCCTCTCAAAGTATCATTCCGCACAGATGAGATGAAGGATAGAATACTAGAGGCGTGGTATCAATGTCGAAAATTTGCACCTCCTGAAATTCGTATTCGGGCTGTATACGACATAAAACGCACGAACAATATTGTTCCTGAAATGACTTCGCTACCAAGTCAATCAAATGCACCTGAGACAAAAAACGTGGAGCACCCGACCAATTCTGGGTCGGCGAATCCTCTACTATGAGCTCTTTATCGTCAACAAAAATCAAATCTTTATCATGCTGTTACACAAATGCTCAGAGCTTTCTGGACAATTTCACTAAACTGTATTCACGTGCGACCGTGGCGTCTTGGGATTTGATTGCAGTGACAGAAACCTGGTTGTGTAATTCTGTACACGACTCTGAACTTAAAATCCCTCATATGATGATTTACAGAAAAGATCAAGCAACAAAAGGTGGCGGTGTCCTCCTCTACTTTCATGAAAGCATCAACTGCACTATACTTCTCTTCCCCGAGTTAGATGTCCCACATACATTGTTTTGCTCTTTTGCCTTACATGATAAACGTAAGTGCCTCTTAGCATTGATTTATCGACCCCCTTCTTCATCATCTTCCGCTGACACTGTTCTTTCTAATGCAATACGTTTTGCATTGAAGCTCACATATTCACATTCGCTCCTCCTCGGTGATTTTAATGTACCGACCCTTGCAACACACATTACAGGTGACGATTCATTCAAAAGCTTTCTTCAAGAAATAATGACTTGCACCCTCTTTACAGCCATGTGCAACAACCAACCCGATTTCGATCTGAACAAACCCCATCTAGCCTAGACCTCATAATTACAAACGAAGAACTCATGATAGAATCTGTTTCCTATACAGCTCCACTCGAATTGAGTGATCATGTTGTCATGACATTTGATTATACTTATCAATACGAACCAGCAGGAAATACTAAACGAACGTATACAACTGTGAACTATGACTTGCTTCGAGCTCTTACTACTGAAAATCGATGGGATTTCATTGAACTCAAATCAGCTAAGGAAATCTGGGAAACGTTTTACAGCTAATTTCGTATTATCATTGAATAATCATCGAAGGTGAAAATAATATCCAGCAAACGGCGTCCGAACATCCTCTCAGAAGCAGTACTCGGAAATGGATGTGTAAGCGTGACAAGGCATGGTTCAAATACTTGGACGATCCGTCTGGGATAACTTGGTGCTACTACACGTTATTGCGAAATAAGTGTGTCTGCCTCAAATCAGTCTTGTCGAAAAATTCATTATAAATCCCAAAGCATTGTATAAACACGTCAACGACCTCCGAAATGTTAAAATGGGAATACCGCCAGTGGTCTCTGGTACTGGAATTGTGATGTCATTTAAAGATTGCGCTAACGTTTTCCGACAACAATTCGCATCAGTTATCTCACAAGTGTCGACCCATAGACAGCCCTTAAACTCTGACAGCTGCAGCCTGCCAATTCTTCACGGGGTGGACTCCCCCCCCCAACGTTGTTCAATCAAAATTAATGACGATGAAGAGAACAGGCTCACCCGGTATAGACAATATACACGCAAACATTTTGCACAATCAATCTTCCGAGTTGGCAATACCGACATCTGACGTATTCACGATGATGTTCGAGCAGAGCTTTGTACCATAAACTTGGAAAACTGCCCTGATTAGTCCCATCTACAAGGGTGGCAAAAGAAATGATCCTATAAACTATCGCCCGATAGCGTTATTACCAGTGCTATCAAAAGTAATGGAGTCCATAATAGCTGATGCCTTACGGAATCACTTTGAGATTAATAATTTAATCTCCGAGGCACAGCATAGATTCAGGAAAAAACGATCCTGCCTGACAAACTTGCTATTAGCAAAAGAATCTTGGTCTGAGCTACTGGATGCCGGCAACTCCGTGGACGTAATTTATATCGATTTCTCAAAAGCCTTCGATCGTGTGAATCACGAAATACTTTCGTCGAAACTACTCACCTACGGAGTACAGGGTAAACTCCATGCATGGATTAAAGAATGGTTGATATCTCGTGAGATGTACGTGAGAGTCAAAAACGAACTATCCGAGTCGATTAAAGTTGCCCGTGGTGTCCCACAAGGATCAGTCCTCGGACCGCTTTTGTTTTTAATATATATAAACGACTTGCCTACTGTATTACAGTCGTCCGTGCTTATTTTCGCTGATGACGCAAAGCTTTGGCGCAAGATAAACTCCACTGACGACACGCAGAACCTGCAACGGGATCTCGATATGATTCACACTTGGTCCATAGACAACGAAATGCCCCTGAATGCTTCGAAATGCAGCCTATTGTCTCTCAACAGCAAGTCGAGCAAAGAATATTATCTTGGTCGCACTGTTATTAAACCCGCCTCCTCCGAAAAAGATTTAGGTGTGATTATCCAATCAGACTTAGGAAACTCAATGCAATGTCGACTGGCTGCCTGCAAAGCTGAAAACAACTTGGGTCTCCTTAAAAGAGTCCTAGGTTCGTTTGACCCCAATATTGCCTGCAAATTGATTTCAACGTACATCCGTCCTCATGTTGAATATGCTATACCGGCATGGGATCCTTGGTTGAAAAAAGATATTCTGCTATTAGAAACTCCACAGCGCAGAGCGACAAAACTCGTCCTGGGACTATCAAATTATCCATACGAAACGCGACTTAAATTATTGAATTTGCATTCGGCTGAATACAGAGGGAAACGAGGAGCACTAATATTCATTTGGACAGTGCTTAATCAAACAAATAATCCTTGCGGTCATTTGTTTCATCTTTCCCACAACACACATATGCTAGGTCACCAATCGAAACTTTACCAACAGCATAGCAGGTTGAACTGCCGCAAATATAAATTTTCCGTTCGCAATGTGCAACTGTGGAACAGTTTACCTACTCATGTGGTACAATCTGGAACTGCTGAAGTTTTCAAGAAATCGCTAGATATCCACATGGGAAAGTATGTTTTTTATGTTTGACAATAACCTAACAATATTTTAATACTTTTTACCATCCGACCCGATGTACATTTTTGTGGGTCTTGTAAAGCATAGCTTTTAACCTGCATATAATCTATGAATGAATCTATGAATCTATGAATACGAATAGAGCGCATGGTGACGAAAACATAGTTAATCACGGGAATCGCCATTCCCCATTCCCGTATTCGCTGTTGCCGATATTTTGATTCTCTACTTGTCTGTTTCATTTGGAATGCGCTTCCCGAATCGATTGTTACCGCTCCCAGAGTCGAATCACTCATTCATAATGTGTTGCATTACGTATTGCCAAAAAATTGTTATTAACTAATGGTAAGTTTTTAACTATGATATACTTGACTATACATGATTATGGGATATTTCACTTTCATGAACGAATATTTACTATGCTATGGTAATTGTAAAGTAATGTGCCTTTGTTACCATATATTCTTGAATCTTAAAACTTGAAAAAAAAATAATTTAGGCGATTAAGTCACGGTATTATTATGAAAAATTGGTAATGTAATCAGTTTGCATAATGTTTGTTGGCCTCCATCGGTCGATGTCGACCATGGATGTACATCACATCGCATGAATTTCATGTTTTGCAGCTTTTTGAATGACTAAACAGTCGAATTCGGGAGGAACAATCTCTACCGCAGCGCTTGCAAAGATAGTCGAAACTCTGTTGTATTGCATCAGTTGCACGCCGGCGGCGTGATCTGCGTTCAGCAGCAAAGAGCTGTATCTGCTCCTCCCCGGCTTGCAGACAATACTTTACACAATGCCTCCAAAGTGAGTGGTCAAGAGCAAGTTCTTCCCAGCTTGCGGGGTCAATGTCAAGAGCTTTCATATCTCTGTTGCAAACATCATTGTACCGCAAGTGCGGTCTGACCAATGGTCGACTTCCTAATTGAAACTCACCGTAGAGTAGATCTTTCGGAGTACTACCATTTTCCATTCTATAGACATGACCAAGCCACCGCAGACGGCGCTGTCGCAATAGAGTGAACATGCTCTGTAGACCAGCTTTTGAAAGCACTTCAGCATTAGTCACTCTGTCCATCCACGATATGTTCAAGATACGACAGATGCTTCGTAGATGAAAAGCATTCAGCTTCCGTTCGTGTCGTGCGTGGGTGGCCCAGGTTTCACTGCAGTATAGTAAAGCATTTAGTACGCACGCGCTGTATACCATCATCTTTGTATTTACAGTCAGCTTGTGGTTACCCCAAACACGAGAGTTCAATCGGGACAAAATGACAGCTGCTCTGCCAATCCGCTTACCAATCTCCGTGTCTAGCGAGAGGTTATCCGCAATTGTTGAAGCAAGATATGTGAACTGATGTACTGGTTCAAGCTGACAGTTTCCAACAGTGATGATTGGTGGCGATGCAGTTACTTGAACAAAGACTTTGGTCTTGCTCGTGCTGATTCTTAGACAAAAGTCTTTGCAGTCCATTAGCGACTGTAGGTTCTCTTGGGAGTAGGCAATAAAGGCTGCATCGTCGGCAAACAACAGGTCACGGATTATCACATCCCGTACTTTGGTTTGTGCTCTCAACCGGTTCAGGTTGAAAAGCTTACCATAACTTCGCGTGCGTATGTAAATGCCTTCTGTTCTCGTCCTAAAAGCATGCTTGAGAACCAGAGCAAAGAAAATGCCGAACAGCGTGGGAGCAAGAACACACCCTTGTTTGACGCCTCGGCGAATTTCAAATGCTTCTGGACTGCAACCGTTAAAATGGACTGAGCCTTTCATGCAGCCTATCAGATCAAGCATTTTGAAAAGACCCTCCCTGCTGACGTAGTCGAATGCCTCAGTTAAATCAATAAAAACAGCGTATTATGACATACGCTGTTCCCGACACTTTTCTTGAAGTTGTCTCAGGGAGAAGATCATGTCAACGGTTGATCTTTCCTTGCGGAATCCACATTGAGATTCGGAGTAAATTCTATCAGCTAAAACTTGCAGCCGGATCTGTAAGACTTCAGCAAACAATTTGCCAACAACATTCAGAAAGGAGATTCCTCTGTAATTGTTGCAGTCGCCTCTGTCACCCTTATTCTTAAATAGCGTGATTATCTTTGTGTCTCGCATTTCTTGTGCGACACCCCCCTCCTGACAGCACTGAAGAAGCAAATAGTGAAGAGGTTGTAATAATGCTGCTCTACCGCATTTGATGAGCTCAGGTGGAATTCCGTCGTCACCACGGCCTTCCCATACGCTAAGAGGTCGATTGCCTTATTGAACTCATCAAGAGTAGGAGGGGTATCTAGATATTCAATGGTCGGCAACCGTTCGACATTTTCAAGTGCATGCGGTAGAACCGTACTGTCCCTAGAGTAGAGAGAGGAGAAGTGCACTACCCATCTTTCCATCTGTTAAGTTTTGTCGACAATCGGCTTACCAGATAAAGGCTTAATGGGAGCCGTTTTAAGTTTGTTTGGGCCAATGGCTCTCTTGATCCCATCATACATACCGTGAAAATTTCCGGTATCCGCAGCTTTTTAGATATTGAGGCTAACTTCAGTCCAATAGTCGTTTGCACATCGCCTTGCAGTCTGTTGGACCTTATTTCTAGCTGCTCTTAGAAGACGTAAGTTTTCATCTGTTGGCATACCTTTGAACCTCATAGTTTGCATAAAAGCAATTCAATAAAAACATATCTTCACTGTAAGTGAAGATCATTAATATTTATCCATGCGATTGGGGTGTATCTAGGATTTCACATACCTACAAGTCAATGCTATACGGTTGGTTTAAAATGAGGGCCTATTTCGACAGAATAATTAAAAATAACGCTCATTTCTCATTACATTTTTGAAAATTCTTCTTTTCTGTTTTTTGTTGTGTTTGTGAACATATTCATAATATTACACGGCTTACAGTTACATCACTTAAATTTTACCATGGGAACTACCATTTTTCTCTAATATAATCTAATGATATAAACGTATCGTGGCATCTCAAGTTTGACCATACGTGTTGTGAAGATATTGCTCAAGAGAACTCAGTTTGCATGCGCTTTATATAGTGTCATCTCCAAGCTCGAGAATGGGTAGATACTGCTCTTGCCTATTGAACATATATCACAGCTTCAACTTGTAACTGTCTCCGATTAGCATTGTAATGTCTATCGATTTGAACGCTGAGGGAGAAATTGATTCTCCCAAATCAGACTGTTTAGTAAATTAAAACGCTGCAGAGCATGAAACCGTCATGCGCTTCCGATGTACATCCATGCATGACATCGATCGACGAAGGCCAACAAAACTTTTACTGTGCAAATAAGTGTATGTGATCGAAAAACTCATTTGCATGCATTTCCATGACACACCCACCCACCACGACCAGTTTCGTGCTGTTGGCACACATTAGGTAGGGAGAGTAGGATCCGGATCCGTAAAAGTTAGTTGGACTTTTTAATTAGATCAAGACATATTTATACCCAAAAACTTGCATGCCAATGAAAGTCAAATATATTTGGAATTGCCTAAAATTTACGTTTTTCGTCCTTCAATTTACAATAGTATCTGTGCCGTTAGTAATGCTCGAGTAGACACAAAACCTCATGTTCATTGAGACTTGTCACAGTAGTAGTGTGGTTAATATGTTCAATATAATGCTGTTTTAATTAGTTCAGAATGATACCCTAACTCTCTGTAAGAAAATCATGCTCAACTCAGGTTCAGGAAACCCATTCATATTATCCTGATTTCCTCAGATACCAAAAAAACTTTTCATGCAATATTCATTCTTTTAAAAACAGAATGTAGAAGTATTCCGAAATCCACTCATTTGTGAGACACCCATCCAAAAAAATCAATACCCAAGTAACTAAACAAAGCGTACTGCACGAAAGATATATTCAAAAACGATAATGATTTTACCTGCCGTTGGAAAACTATAAATAATAACAAAAATCACGATTCCCTTGCGAATGTGCTAACACAATTTTCATCCAAGAAATTCTAGCATAAATATTTGATTGTCTCAAAAGGTCCATATGGTGCAAACCGATCGCCAAGCGAAAGTTTATCAATTTTCGGAAAACAACAGGATAATTGCTTGGAGAACGCTTGCGCTGAAATTCATAAATCAAAGATGTTGATGAATTGGACGTTTGTCAGTCTGGCATATACGGAATATCGCTAAAAACGAATGTGCTAAACGTATTAAATTTAAAAGTCCCAGGACTACTAATTTGTGTTTGCATTTTATCATGAAAATTTCTATTTTGCTATCCGCGTTCTCGAACTAATCGAATGAATTTGGCAGATATTTAGCCGTAAATAATTACTAGAATAATTACTAAAGTTTGTGCATTACCGGTCGCGTCCCGAGTCATGAGGCCTTGTAATTTTTATTTTTCAGTCTCACATGACGCTGATAATTAAGTACGTGAAAGTTTACACTTTGTAAATCAATGTTTGCAATGATCTGTTAAAAAATAGTTACTTTAACATCATCTCAATTTTCCGCCATTTGATCTTGAAGTTTCGCAAGTTACGGCTGACAGAGTTTATGTAGTCGAGTGTCTAATATTTCTGTTAAAAATCACCGTTAGATTGCGGGAGTTTCAAATAAGTTTGACCTTCGCTGAGTTAACGTTCGAAGAGATACTTATTACTGTATAATTTTGACAGCGTTCGGTAATTGAAATTTGTTACATTTGACATACACACTTGATTATTACATCTTGAATCGCAAAACATTATCAAAAAAATTGGGGTAAAATATTCTGTTCACTCTGACATGCTTTTCAATGTTCGTGCGAACCATTTCTCCACTTTTTGAAGCGCTCCTACAAAATACTTGCACAAGAAGCAGGCCGATAATAATGGGCCTTCAAAATTGTCATTTTTGTGGAAAGTGTGGGAAAGCAATCTACAGTTATTTATTAAAATGCCGAAGTTTGTAAAATTGATACCGATCGTGGGTGAAAAATCTGTCGTCAACTGGTGTTTCCATAATTTTTCATAAATCCAATAATCATGTTCTAAAAATTGAGAATTTTCAACCGAACCGATAGACAATCGTTCAAAACTGTAAAATTAAGCTTAAAATATATTCCTAATTAAGTATTGTATGAACATCATGATTGGCGTCGGGTATAATTTATCGGATGTATCATCCACCCTGTACGCATAGAGGTTCCGTTCATGTATGAATTGTAAAGACAACAGTGTTACTGTTGATCACAACGTCGGAGAAAGAAAACTTAAACATTCACTAGTCTCTAACATTCATTTGCAAATTTTAGATTGAAGAGTAAATTTAGATTGCATAGCATGCCAATATTGATCGAAATATTCCAAAAAGTATGCCGAATCCTCAACTCCCATAGAAAATTCTATAGTGTTTTACAGCACATATCATTAGTTCCATAAAATTGAAATTAAAATTTTATCTGTCATCGATTGTGTTTCCTAAACGTTCTTCTATAGATAGATTCTTATTAAAGAATTTCGGTGAAATTTATTTTGTTACATCCTAGCGTATATTTTTTGCAGATATAACCGAAAAAGTTATTTTGACACTATCTATTCGCCATTTTAAATTCACCAGGTTGCTTAACCTGCTATCCAATATTCGATGTGTTATAAATTGCGGATAGTACACTAAAACATCTCACTTACTAGCTTTCAATACCATAACCCTAATGTTCTCTGAAGGAATGTTCAACCGATGGAGGTTCAGAGCCAAATTCCTCTACGACTTCACGGGCTGTTTGTGGTTCCGAAACCGTCTGGCTAGTTTCCAAGCTTTTGAATTCTGTAGACTTTATTTCAGGTGAAGGCGGATGCTGTGATATGGATGGATCATCTGAAAAACAGATAGGAAATTTCTTCCAAAAAGTAGCTCTGATAGAAATCTTAATAAGCACCAAAAGTTTATGTATGTATATTATTTTCATTAGAATATCAATGCGCAAACTGACATTGAGTTCATTCCATTGTGAGTAATATTCAAAACTACACCCGGGGCAAACAAATTGCGTCATCGTTGGATAAGGTTGGTACGACCAAACTGTTTTTAATCGAGTGAGCGCAAACTATCATGCAGACTAGGTTTGAACAAATGACTATGAACAAAAAGTTCATTTGCATGTTTTTCCATCACACAAGCCCAACGATGGGTTTCGTGCTGTCTGCACTCATCTTCCATTGTTTCGGGCGCATGCGAATCCTGATCCTACTGCCCTTACCTTATGAGTGCCAACAGCACGAAAGCGGTCGTGGTGTGTGTGTGATGGAAATGCATGCAAATAAGCTTTTTTTAACCTGTGTTAGTTTGCAAACTTGTGCAAAAGATTGGATAGTTGCAAGGACAACTATTTTGAAGAAAATGTGTACAAATTCAACTTCCGAACTGTAAGTCAGTTAAGGATTTGAAACTGATTAACTCATGAACTGTAATTTTAAAATATCTAACGTTTCACATAAGACTTCGAAGCAGGATAATAAGTTGGATGTTTGAACAGCAACAGATGTTGCTCATTTGCACGTATTTCCATCACACACATCCAACGAACGGTTTCGTGCTGTATACATTCATCAGGTAGGGACAATAAAATCAGGATCCAGTTCGATCAGTCTTTCAAACCAGCAGTTTATCAGACAGGTATGACAAACCTTACTTAATTGCTCGTTGACGTCAAAATGTGTACGATGTTACGCGCAATAAATTTGTGCTGCGATGTTACGATTTTTATTTTGGAAATTGTAAAATATCTGCACTCTCAATTCAGAATCATTACAGATAACAATAAGCAATTCAGTCCATTTCCACGGTAGACAGGACTAATCTCAAAGCTTAATTGTATAAACGAGATCTCGGTGCGCAATTTTATTCGCAAAAGTCAATAAGTTGTAGATTTAGATACAGATTTCCTGAGTCTTGTAACTCGTTTCTAGCCAACAGTTTACGATGAGATCGATACGGAAAAATTCTACACGAAAAAATCGAATATACTCACCCTACGCGTCATCATCACCAAAATTATAACCATTACAAATAGATTATTGTCAGATTTACTCGAGTATGGAAAGGAGGTTGAGCAGCAAACTTAGTTACAGCTGGCAACGTCTTTTAAAGTCAGTTATTCTGTACATTCAATTATAAAAATGTAACTTCTCCACCCGAAGCCAATATTTTATTCCTTATTCATGAAATTATAAATTCTAATCTCTATTGTTCCTCAAGTGTTTTGATACATGGATAAGCAATCGATGGCTGTTTAAGAGTTGAAGATGCGACTGATAATGTGATAACTGATGTTGTGAGCTCATCGTCATATTTCTAACTTTATTTTTTAATTTCAATAACATGTCTCTTTATTCCTGGGTAAATCGACAATATTTCAGCCAACGTAGAATCTTTAGATTGCAATACAGCCTAAATCATACTTTTTTCTTTTTTTCTGAATTATGCGAAAAAATTAATTTTAGTTGCTGCAAATTCGAGTACATGAATAAAGCCATTTTCTTATTCTCACAGATGATAGCGAGTTAATATAATGAGTTGAAACGTAATCCTTATTGACCACGATAAGGAAATTAATTTTCTGTCAGTCTACCTTTTTGGTAGATGTATTTGATCATAAA
>JACCGJ010023178.1:0-25273 GCA_013407085.1 Atriophallophorus winterbourni
GGATGCTAATACTTTGTTACTAGCCTCACATGTGGATTGACACGTATATGGCGTAATAATATGACTAATCTATATGCTTAAATAATCAATTGATGCAAAGCATATTAATGATTGCATAACATTGTGATCATCAATTCCCGGTTCTTTTTTCTTCCGCATATCTGTCTAGGCCTGTGCAACCTGACAGTATCTCAGCCCACGTGCAGTCTCTGACTGTGCCGCACTTTGCCTGGAACAGGCTTGGGATTTCTCTCTCATCATCAATTTCGCGCTGGTTACTAGCCTGTGTAATCTTGTTCACCTGTCTCTTAGAGACGGTGTATGTATCGCGTGCCGTGCCACTCAAACTTTGTGGGAATAGTTTTCATGCGGGAGACAAACATACAAGCAAATGTTTTACACGTGGATGATGTGTTTTGATGTGACAGAGCGGGTTGGGTGTGCTAGCCTTATTTGTTGTGTTTGTTGTTCAGCAACGTAGAAACCGGGAAATGCCGATTCGGGCGAACGATTATACGAGGGTGAGGAGTGCTTTTATCACACAGAGCGATCATGTCTCGAATGTAAGAATCGATTGTGGTTTTAAATATGTGCTCAGTGTTCAAACAAATTAGTGAATCGGGCTGTTTTCACGGATTAACCGTAGTGTCCAAGTTCCAGTCAAATAACGATTCCGTCTGTTTTCTGGGTTAGAAGCAGGGCCTCCTAACATTATTCAACGGTGGCTTCCATGTTCACTGTTTGTTGCCCGCTTCTCTGCTGTTCCTGATCGTACTGCTTCCGGTGACAGCACGAAACCAGTCGTGGAATGTGCCGGAAATGCATGCAATGGTGCAAATTTTCTCATCAACTATTAGTTTAACGTCGTGCTTTCCCACTCGCTGCAATACACACTATTCAAGTGTATTTTATTTGTGGAATCAGTATGGTTCGTTCAGATACCAAAATAAGGATATTTCTCTTGATAAATTTTGCAATATTCCAATTTGACGAGATCCTTATCCTTGTTATTTACCTAGGAATGAATGAAAGTACAAGCCTGATCCAGGCAAAATGCCGTGCAGTCACAGACTACACGTGGGCTAAGACACTGTCAGGTTGCCCAGGCCTAGACAGATATGAGAGAGAAAATAGAATAGAAATAGAAATGGTAGTGAGGCTCTAAGGTGTTTCAGCATGCATCTCACTGCCGGTGTCCAATCAATTTAGCACGGTGTTAGCCACACAGCACAGAAGTACTGCACGATTGTACATCCGTGCATTCATCGGTAGCATGTACCGAATGCTTCACTGTCACAGAACCATGAAAAAGTAAAATCCTAAAACATGTGGAAGCGTGAGACTTAGAAGGATACGAATTGTATAGAAGGGTAAGCACAAACAATCTGTAACGAATGGAACATGCATTCAAACAAGTTTCGTGAACGAGTAGACCGACATTTGCCTGACAGCTTCCTTGCGACTTTCACTGCCATGCATCAAAACAAACTTTTCTCGTCACTCCACTTACAAGGTTTAGCAAATACTCCAAAAAGATGCGTAGTGCAAGACCGCCACTGAAATCGATTCTTGGACATATCCTGAAGCGAAACTAACCACTACGATATCTGATCGCGGGGACCCCAGCTAGAAAGACTTGCTGCGCCAACTTTGGAAAGGTTACTAGTAAGAGTGTTTAGCTGCCTATGCCACGTGGTGGTTTGGCCATAATGGGATTTATCCCAATAGGGACGAAATAGAATCCGTTTCGGAAGTCGGTGGTCCGACATCCGTAAAACGTGACCCAACCAGCGTAACCTATGCAGATTGATCTGCTTCTCTATGTCATCAATAATGCCGAAGGGCTTACTTCGGAGAGCCTAGTTATGTATAAGACTATAACAGCTAACATCCAAAAATTGTTCGGAGACATCGTTTGTCAAATACTTGGAGACGCCGAATGTGCACATCCGTGCTATGCGGTTCAAAATCGTATTCACTAGCAGTCTGGTGGTAGACATCATCTTTGAGTGTTTTATTGATCTTGTATGTTGTAAAATGAAGTGGCGAGGAATGCTTATTATGCTGTGTGACCGTGAAAACCGCCAGATAACTGCCATGCTGATGTCGCTCTACTGGTTGACCGCACTGGATTAAATCTACGTTCCATTTGAAATGTAGGCACCTAATTCTAGTGTGTCTGTGCCTAATCTTCTATAGGTTCATTCGCTTTTTAGACCTCCGCCATCCTTTTTAATATATCATGGTTATATTGTACTTAAGCACTCGGTGCTATCTATGTTGATCAAATGCTACCATGCTGTACTTCAGAACACGTGCAGCTAGTCAATTTATTCCATTTCTCCCTTATGTTTACAGTGTCACCCTACCTGAAAAGCCTTTCCATGGTCACAGCGAGCAAACTTTTACACTTGCTGGAGGTGTTCAGTCAGCCGTACTATTTGTTATCCCACAAATCGCACTACTTGTTGGTGTTCCTGCTTTTGGAGGTGTTCAACAATGTGATCCAATATCAATTTGACGGTGAGTCACTTTCCTGGGGTGGCTGTTGCGGTTCTGATCATGTGCTTAGCCAGTCCGTGTCATTTATCAAGGAAAACAATGCGCAAAGCATCATTTCACTGTGAACTAACCTCGTAGCGTCAGCAGATCCCCGGAAGACGCTTTCCATCAGCGTGCGTGTATGCGTGCGTGAATTAAATCGTTCAATATCACTGCTCGTCTTTACAATGTCAGTTTACCTAAATCCAAGCTGTCCATCCCGAAGCAGCTCACCGGCACCTTAGTCACTTTGCCTCTGTTAGGAGGGCACCGTCCTATGGTATGAAATCACAAGCCTGATCCAGGCAAAGTGCCGCACAGTCAGAGACTGCACGTGGGCGAAGTTACTGTCAGGTTGCCCAGGCCTAGACAGATATGAGAGGGGAAATAGAAACAGAAATGGTAGTGAGACTGCAGTGTGTTTCAGCATGAAGCTCGCTACCGTTGGCCAATCAATTTAGCACGATGTTACCAGTACAACACATAAATGCTGTACAATTGTACCTCCGTGCCATATTCTCTCTTATACATTTATCCAAGTCTCTGTGGGACTTCGACTCATTGCAAGCGTGTCTTTCTACATTTAGCTTCGATATTTGAATGGGGAACCTGAAGCGGACTACTGAAAAGGGATTTCTTCACTACGTTTTTTTATTTATCTCACTGGAATTAGGATAGGTTGATAATATGTGGGGGGAACGTTGGACAATACTGTTGCCCGCCATGATTTTGACGAGGCTGTCGGGATTCACAAAGAGAGGTTTAAGGATACGCTGGTGAAGTAAACATGCTTCACTTTGGGTACACATTTTCAACGGCGTTTTTAATGCTTTCGTGGTTTGTTACCCTTTTATTGGACCAGATTTAACCCAGATTATAGCCATGACTATTTTGTTCACTTTTACTCTCACAGGTAATAGCAATTTGGTTTACACGTTGATCCGACAACGCCATCTCTTTTATCGCTTGGCAAACTTGCCCACAGACAGAGAGAGTATTCAATCTATTGTGCAAAAGCGATCTCCTAAACATGCCAGGTCTTCACGCGAATGTTCCCCACCGAAAACCCTCAAGTCCCCCGTTTCGGTGGATCCCGGGAATATGAACTCGAAAAAGGTAGGTCGAATGTCGCATGAACAATAACGTCTTGCACTTGCGGCGCCCCTAGGCAACCGGTAGTCTAAAAGATCATTGTGACAAGGTCGTTGCCATTGGTGTTGATTCGTATCACATTGCAATATTTTTCACTTACCTTCACGCTACCATTAGAGTTTTCTTGCTGCTTGACACTTGCCGCGTCTTGGAGGTGCTTTCATTCATATCACACACAAACTCATGTTTCGCCTTATGGCTGCACACTGTCTTTTTTATCATCTTCCCGACAATACTATTTTGGCGTACGGATAAAATTGTAATAATCCACCCGTAGAGCCATCACCACACAAGTATGTATGAAAGCACAGCCTGATCCAGGCAAAGTGCCGAACAGTCAGAGACTGCACGTGGGCTAAGATACTGTCAGGTTGCCTTGGCCTAGACAGCTATGAGAGTGAAATAGTAAATGAAATTGTAGTGAGACTCCAGCGTGTTTTGCATGCAGCTCACTACCGTTCGCCAGTCACTTTAGCACGGTGTTAACCGCACTGCACAAAGAACAACACGAATGCGCATCTGCACAAAAGTAAAAGTAAGTAAGTGATAATTTGCTTGCCATCGCAAAAATGGTGTTAGTTCTGTAGCATACCATAATTTGATCACTGCCATCATGGACTGGATTCACACCTTCCATTATGCTTTAGTTCCACCGGACTTGTTTGTTAAGATATCGCCAACATGAGCGGCTGAGCTTTTGGCGCATATTATGTGTCTCGTCTTCATCATAATCGAGCACATATCTGCACCCAGTCACAGTGCCAAGCAACATGAAGCGGGCATCTGACTTCTGTTCACAGTCATATCGCTACGGGTTCCAAATACTCATTAGGTGTATCTTTTAGCTCACACCCAGTCAAACGAATACGTCTTACTAAGCCTTGCCCTACTGTAAGTTTCTCCATCCCAGCGCGCCACATTACATAGAGTTACAGCGTAGCACTCACGACTGCGTTGAATGGAGCGAAATATCGCATCGTTGCTACAAATGACTAAGGTTCTCAAACGCTGCACGCGTTTTGTGCGTACATGCTGTGGGATCTCATCTTTGACACAACCAACAGCTGTCGATCAGTTGTAGATTAACACTTTAGATAGTTAAATTATGCGTGCACGTACCCACTGATTGACGGTCTCATCTGCTCTGAGGAACCCGACTAAGTTGGTTATCGGGGCCCAAACGAAGGAAAAATGACAGCGCGCTCTTGTATGCATCCCTTTATCTATCTCGGTACAGCCAGTTACCCACCGAAGATAGTTGATTGTCTAGGCGGGTATCTAAAGCTTGTCGTTTGGTTCGATAAATTTTCAAAATTGCATCTTTAATGCTGTCTGGATGGCTATTTTACTGCGTTATCCCCATTCCTGTTTGCCCTAGTCTTCAGACGTAAACGGATGCAACCTGGAACCGTCACCCTCCGCTGACATGGTCGTTCAACAGATGACCACACAAGTTGCCACATCGAGTGATAATCAAGGAGCAGTTCTCATTTCCCACTCGTCACCTTCGAGGCGACACCGATCGCATTCGGAAACGGTCGAGCCGGTCTTTGAGGAGCAACGCGAGTCGAACACGGCTTCCTCCACTCCGGTTTGTCGCATCACTGAGGTGCCATGTGTACGTCAATGTACAAGTTATTTTACTTGACTGCTCTATTATTTTGTGCACCTGACCTCTTGTTTCACGGACTCGGTACCTTGTTGCATCATCATCATTGACAACATTACACCGGTAACAAGTACAAAGTCGTTAACTGCTATAGAACGTTGACATAGTAAAAATTCTAAAAAGATATGGGGAAGCGTGGAACCTTTAATAGATACAGACACACTGGGATGAGGTGCTACACCTCGAATCAAACATGCATTCAAGCAAGTGTTGTGAACGAGTAGAGCGATATCAGCATGACAGCTTGTGGCTTTCACTGTCAAGCATCATAACAAGGTATTCCTGCCACTTGACAACACACAGGAGTAATCAAACACTCCAAGAAGATGTCCGCATCAAGTCCGCCACTGAACACGATTTTGGGGCATATCACTAAGGGTAACAGGCCACTGTGAATTTTCATATTTTGGACCCCAGTCTGGAAAACGGATCGCACCAACCGCAGCTAGTTTAACAGTCAAAGCCTTCATCTGCTTGAGCCAAGTCAGAGTCTGGCCACTCTTAAAACGACGCCATTCCGAGTGAGGAGTGGCAAACAAAACCGGCTTAGGAAAATGATGGTTTCCCATTCGCAATACGTGGTCTAACCATCGAAGTCTATGCACGTTAACTTGTTTTTCGACATCTACGTCGCTGCCAAAGATTCCATTACGGATAGTTGTGTTACGTATCCAATACCTGCGGACGTCTTATTTTTCCTTTCTTTGAGACCATGTTTCACATCTGTACAGGTAAACCGTGCGTGCTGTAGCTTTATAGACTCCACCCCTAAGCTTTAGAGACAAATCTGTTTGACACAACTGATGACCCAAGTTACAAAAGCTACCGTAGCTCTGGAAATGCGAGCTGAGTTCTCCTTATTTACTTTACTTTTGTGCGACTATCTCCTCCTGGAGGATGAGTCGGCTTCAAAGAAGATTCTTGGGAATTTGGGTACAAAGCGGCGTCCCCAGCCCCACTCGGCGTTTGTTCGAGTCAGCTTCTCTAGCCTTTGCACAACCAAGTGCGACCTGCAAGGCAGCAGGGAGTTGCCAGAAAGAGGTGGTCTACCAGATTCTGTTCCAGGTTTTTCCTCAGGGTTTTCTCCCGAAGCCTTTCCCGCGATCGGGTATCCCACAAGGCAGCGGAGGTTTAAAATCAGGGTTTTCCTTCCCTTAGATGAAATGCCCTCCCAGGCTAACGAGCTACATCTGCCCGAAGCAAACTGGTTTTCAGGTGCCAGTCACTCGCCCTCGCCCCTTCTCCTGTTGGTAGAAGCAGTTCCGCCGGGCTCGGAGAGCCACTCATGCAGGCCAGAAGCTGGACTTGGTTGTCAGAGGCTATTTGAGACGCATGCCATATGGGAGCATTTTATAAACAGTGGGAGCTTATCCCCACTGCCACCCCCGGCTAGGACAATCTTTGGAACCTTCCTTATTTAAACAAGCATGGCTAGTAATGCAACGACCCACACAGGTAAACCAGTCTACAGTCGCAATTTCCTCAATATCGATTCTTAATGCTGTTTTGATTCGATCAATATCCTTTAACAGAACTTTGCACTTGGAAGCTACAAAGCGTATACCGAAGGATGGTATGATACCACGTAAAGTCTAAAGTAGACTGTGCATCCGTATAGGAATCGAAGAGTAAAAATGCATCGTCACCTTGATCTAAATCAAAAGTTTCTGATTGCAGCCTAAGTAAATGCCCGGGGTCGATACGCCTGCATTGCATGCATCCATTATACCGTCAATTACAAAATCGAACAATAATGGAGAAATTGGACACTCTGGTCAGACACCACTAACAGTAGGAAAGTTGGCTGACAAGCTATTTTACACCCTAACGCACCAAGAACTATAGCAATAAAGCGCCCGTAATATGTTGACGTAGTAACAAGGTATTAACTAATGCGTTCCTGTGGACCGAATCAAACGCATCCTTAAAATCAAGAAAGATGGCTACAGTGAGCTGCCTATGCGTGCGGCGATGTTCTAGAGCTTGCCAAAGAGTGCATATGTGATTGGCACATCCTCTACCGGGGCGAAATCCTTCTTGTTGTTCGCTCGCAGATGACGCAACGTCTCCAAAATGAGCGGTCAATCGCAACTAGGTCTTCCCAACGCATAGAGTCAATATCAAGCGCTTTCCTTTGGAATACAACCATTTCCCATTCTGTGCACATGATATAGCAGCTCTTTTATTGTAGTAATGGGTTTGCATGTGGACTTGGCATTGTACTGCATATATTGGACAAGCTACGAGTAGAATTTGGATCTCACTTCTAGATTCCTTAAAGTTTATCATGTCGTGCACGGATGTGCAATCGTGCAGCATTTCTGTGCTGTGCGGCTAACATCGTGCTAAATTGATTGGCCAACGGTAATGAGCTGCATGCGAGTACACGCTGGAGTCTCACTACCATTTCTATTTCTATTTACCCCCTCATATCTGTCTAGGTCTGGGCAACCTGACAGTATCTTAGCCCACGTGCAGTCTCTGACTGTGCGGCACTTTGCATGGATCAGGCTTGTGCTTTCATACACATCATTATCATGAGTTTGCACTGTATGATCGGTGGATATAGAATAGTGCTAACTCTACGAATGTTCCATACTTGTTCCCTCTGCACTGATGGTATGGTTCTGTCTACTACGGACCACCTTGGAAACTTCTCTGCACTACCATTTTCACTCCGATTACTTTCCTATTTCGCCCACGCCCTTCCAATTTTCCGTGTTTGCCTCCAACAAGGATCCCGATGTGATCTCGGATCTCCCGTCGCCTTCAATAAAATCTCCGACTGCGATCCCCGAAGCAACCCCAACCAGCACCAACCTGGTACGCTCGAATTCCACCTGGTCACCCACTCCCGAATGGGTTCTTGGTTGGAAATCCAAAATGCCTTTGCAGACTATAATGCGCCTGTTGCAGGTTCTCGTGCCTCAGGTGGAAAAGATTTGTATTGACAAGTATGTTCAGCGTTTCTTCCGTTCGATTTTGTGTTCCTCCGCGTTATTGCTAATATGTTTCAAGTGCGGCAGGTTTTCAGCTGATACATCTCCCTGCATTTCTGCTCTCTGAGTCCCTCATTGTCTGGACTTATTGCCATTTTTACCAGATCTTCTAATTCAATTTTGTAAAGCGCACTCCAAAATGCTGCGGTTGATTACGTATACGAACAAGAATTTTATGCCGTCTCGGTAGCTAGCAACTTTCCGCAAAATGATCCTAAATTCTACCAATGATTTGACAAGATCGATGACCTTCGTACGTATTTATGGAATCATAAGTCTAATCCAGGCAAAGTGCTGCACGTGAGATAAAATACTATAAGGTTGCCCACGCTTAGACAGATACAGTGAATCTCCAACGTGGAAAATCAATTGAGCACGGTGTTAGCTGCACAGCTCAAAAGTGTTGCACGACCGCACATCCGTGGAGCAAACACCGTGCCAAATTCATTTTACAGTGGTACTGATACTTAACCACGCTGCGGTCTCACTGCCGTTACTTACTTTTTACTTTTGTGCGACTATCCTCCTGGAGGATGAGTCAGCTTCGTTGACGTCACGGATTGCAGCCACCCACGCTCGGTGGTTAGAAGCGAGATCCGCGCAGATTTTAAGCCAGGTCCGGTCCCACGTGCGCCATCCGTAAACCGATCGTAGACCAAACAGCTCCACATCCGCGACGACAACGCCATTCTGCACAGGGTGTCGGCGATAGTGTCACCCTGGTTAGTTCAGCGTCCGGGCGTCACTGCCGTTGCTCTCCTTTCGTTCGCGTATCTACCTAAGTCTGGGCAGCCTGACAACATGTTAGCCCGTGTGCATTCTATAACTGTGCGAAGCATTTTGCCTGAATCGGGATTGTCTCTTTGAACACATTAATGCATACATCGGTTTCGTACATCACTGAAACTGGTTGTTAATATTTACGAAAGCCGTTTCCAGACACACAGCCTTTCTTTCACCTTTTCAGGGGTTTAACAGACGAATCGGAAATTGTCAAATTCTTGCAAAACGGAACGTTGGTCGGTCTTCTTCCAGTTCCTCATCCTATCCTCATAAGGAAGTATCAGTCCAACGTGGGCACTTCCACGTGGTTTAGAAATTATCTTTGGGGTGTCATCTATCTCAGGTGAGTCTGTTTTACTCGCGCCTCCGGGCACCAGCACTCCGAAGAGCATCGCAGACCATTGTGCAAGATTTTATGCGACATTATCGCCGGTGTTGAAAGAATTTAAACTTTTGCGTGGCTGGTTTAATTGTCGTCTCATCTGCTAACATCCATTTCATGTGGGATTGTGCACTATGTTTGTCCTGCCTGCGTGAATGCGCTTCAGTCTCACTGCATTTGTTCATTATCCCTCCATACACACATACATATCTATGCCTAGGGAACCTGGTGATATCTCACATCACTGGCAGTCTGATTGACTGAGACACTTCCTGGTTCCACTTTAGTGATTTCGTACGTACATACTGTTCAACAAGCGACGCTCAGCTGAGATTTCGCGGCAGCTCTGTCTCTTCCCCCACCCCGCTTTATAGTCAAGCAATGTGTTCGACGTCTGTCGACTTTTGAATTGAATCGTTGCAGCATGCTGTCCGATCCCGTTCCCACCTTCAAACGTTGTGGACGTTACACAGTCTTAGCCAGCTACATCCTCCTTCATCGTTGGCCGTGCAATCGTGCAGTACTTTGTGCTGTGCGGCTAACACCGTGCTAAATTGATTGGCCATAGTGAGCTGCATGCTGAAACAGGCTGGAGTCTTACTACCATTCCATGTTCTTTTTTCTTCCGCATATCTGTCTAGGCCTGGGCAACCTGACAGTATCTTCGCCCACGTGCAGTCTTTGACTGTGTGGCACTTTGCCTGGATCAGGCTTGTGCTTTCATACATACATACATGCAAATCGAGCTCGAGTTTCGTACCCTTGAATCTGTCTTTCGGAGAATGTGCTCAAACCCATGAACTCTCAACACTAGTTGAAAACGGTTAGCTCTCAAACCGCAGCATTAAGTACTCGGTCAATATTTTGCACACCAACGATTAACTCACGGCAGCACAGGTCCAACACCTCGATTGATCATGCACTTTATCTCCTCACGGGCCACGCGAATAGCTGCTGTCAAGGTGATGCCACTTCACTCGTTCGCCTGTCCTAATCAAATCACTAACCAACGTGACGGCTTTACTGCTTTTTACTCTAATCCTTCATTCGCCTAAAGACGTAACGTGCCAGCTATTCTTACCGATATTGCGCGCGCGTAATCGCTCGGTATTGGTTGTGGTGTGTCTTCCTGTTTGACTCGAGACATTAGCGCCAATCGACCGTATTTACGTTGTCTTGTGTTTCCTATCCAAACCATGTGTAAATGTACAAAGTCTCTGTGTTACCTTTCTTCCTGCTTCATTTAACACCCCTCCATGTTTTTGGTTTGAGGCCATTTGAGCTGTTACAGCTCAGGTTTATATAGAAAGAGCAATCCGACTGGCTCTACTTGCTCTTGATCACTCACATCGGAGGCATGGCACAATACGTCCTCTCCAATTGCAGGGACAGCTATCGGCTGCTGTCACTTTGACAGCGTGCATATTTTGTCGATCAACATCATCATCAGCAAAGCATTACACCGGTAGCACGTACCGAATGCTTAACTGCCATACAACCATGAAAAAGTAAAATCCTAAAAGATGGGGAAGGGTGGGACTTAAATTGCTACGGCTTCTATAGAAGAATAAGCACAGACAAACTGGGAAGAGGTGCCTACACCTCGAATGGAACATACATTCAAACAAGTTTCATGAACGAGTAGAGTACTGACTATCACTGTGAGCCTTGTGGGAGAGTTTTCCTCCCGATTCGCAGTCATTTGAAACGCTGCGGATCACGAATTCACGTGTGCTTGTGTTGTACATCCAGAGTTGACATCAAACAAAAAGTGACCAACAGCAAGATAAACAGTCCCTGAATATGTGGACATCCAGTTAAGCAAACGGGACAATAGATGAATATATAGGTACGTAGATAGATAGATAGATACATAGATAGGTACGTAAATAGATAGATAGATAGATAGATAGATAGATAGATAGATAGATAGATAGATAGATAGATAGATAGATAGATAGATAGATAGATAGATAGATAGATAGATAGATAGATGAATAGATACATAGATAGACGGTTAGATAGATAGATAGATAGATAGATAAATGAATAGATACATAGATAGACGGTTAGATAGATAGATAGATAGATAGATAGATAGATAGATAGATAGATAGATAGATAGATAGATAGATAGATAAATGAATAGATACATAGATAGACGGTTAGATAGATAGATAGATAGATAGATAGATAGATAGATAGATAGATGAATAGATACATAGATAGACGGTTAGATAGATAGATAGATTTTTCCTAGTCTGTGAGGTATCCACCATACATTGCTCGGAACCAATGAAATTCACGCGTTCAACAACGTATTCTTCTGTTCGTTGTTACTTTTCACCATTCGATCTCGTTTTTTCTGTTTAATTTTGTTTTCAAAATAGCATCTCAATTATACCACTCGTTTTCGTTTCCCACACCTCAGAAACGTCGAACCTCCGATTTGGTACGATACAAATATCCGTCTGTTTGAAGTCCAGCGTCTTTGACTTTGATACACCATGCGTCGTTGTCATTTAATGTTGTCGGTTCTTTCGTTGCTGTTTACCTAAAGACTTGTGACTTGAGTGTTTTCTCCGCCCATCGTGCTTCCTAATGTTCATTTTCTTACCATGACCTCACGTGACCCGGTGTTGTGTCCTCGTCTCTGTGATAAATAAAATTGTTAATCTTTGAGTTCATTCGAGGTGACTGGGTGGGGACTTTTCGTTTGCAATCCGGGGGATGATCACCTCGGTGTATTTCGACGGCATGTCAAAGACGATGGGGGCAAAGCCTTGAATGTCTTAATGCCAAGATATGTGAGTGCATTCGGTTAGAGCAGTTTCTGGGCTTCATCAGAACAAGGGGACATGGATGAGGATCATTCCATCCACCACTTCTGTTTTGACCTTGGCGGTAAACAGCCTGAAGGGTGTCAAGTCACGTGGGCGTGACCAAGCTCAGTGGTCGATTCTCATCAGGTGAACACGGTCAAGGTCGTCTGACACTGGCGCGACTAATTAAATTGAAATTAAACACTGAAAAATATAATAAGTATTAGTGCTGACTGGCAGATTATAGAGCCTCGTTCACGTTATTGACCACGAGTCCACCAACCTCCGCATGTAGGCGTTCGCCATACGGTTTAATAAAGCGTCTTAACACTTGAACATGGCCTAAATCGAATCTGTTCCGTCAAAGCTGAGTCGTGGTCGATATTCCATCTGGGTTGCCTCTTGTCGTATTTTCAGTGTTCTTCAATTCTGCCATCGAAATCACTTCCTTATATTCACGTTGCAAAAATGCTTATTTGCATGCGTTTCCATCACACACCCCACGACCGGTTTCGTGCTGTTTGCACTCATCGGGTAGGAACAGCAAGATCAGGATCCACATGCGTTTGAAACAGTGGAAGTTTGGAAAACAATTTGCGCTTGTATATTACTGTTTGATAAGATTGGTACGATCAACGTGTTCAATCACATGCAGATATGGGTTAAATAATATATATGTGTGTGTTTGGTATATTTGTTTTTCCACGTATGTGTGTAAAGAGGAATCACTAGGGGATTTCAGTAAACGGTATTCAACAGTGGAATTTGTACTCAAGTGATTGTGCAATCTTTTAGTGTGGAGCTACGGAAGGTTGACATCACCCATTATGAGTAGTTGGGTTCCGCTCAGGTTTCCAGCGTTGCGCATTATTTCTAGCAACATTTCGTTGTGGGCGTCCGATGATGTGGGTGAGCGGTAAATTACACCAAGTATGCAGTTCTCTCCCGATTCCAAGCACCAGCTATATCACATGGTATCCTCCAGCTCTAATCGTGTATCATAAACCATCGTGCAGTGAAGACGCTCGTGGTAATACACAGCTACTTCATCACTTGTTCTTGAGCGGTCTCGTCGAAGCAGGATCATATTGGGAATTGCCAGATCGCATAATGTGTGCTTAGTCTAACGTCGCTATGCATATTTTTCCTGTGTACTTACCAAGCATGTCTGTCATTGAACTTGTTAAGAAAGTGAGTTTCAATGGAGCTGATCCATCACCTTTGTAATTTCATGACCTGGGTGCCCTGGAGGTACTCACAACAACACACTCCCGCGCTCCTATCCTTTCTGCGATGTAGAGCCACTGTTTGTAGTCGTGTTGTGGTTCAACAGCCTCCGTTGTATTGACAGCGTATGGAACGCCTAGAAGGATTAAGCTGTGATCCTTGCCTTTTCTTTCCAACCAGGGTGTCGGCATAGATTCGAGTATTGCACTCGGGAAACTCACGCCATATCCTTCTCACTGTTTAGTGTTACTTTCAGTAGACGTGGTTCACCGAAATGTTGGGAGCTTGGGTGGCGAATCAAGCGTGTAAATGCTGTCAATCTGATGGTTTCCGAGACTTAATCCCCAGACATTTAATCACCAAGTCACTTCATCCCCAGTCAATTAATCTTCAGTCAAGTAGCAAAGGTCGAAGGACATTAATTTATATGGGACACGAGTTTTGGTTCTAGAAGCAATCAAATAATGGCAATATTAATTGGAGATGTAGTAGGTTTGTCACACATAAGTATAGAGCGAGATTAGTTACATCTAACGATGATATCGTACGTAATTTCGCACTTCACAATCACGAGTGCAACAGAGAAAACGTTTTGGCGAAAAATGCGGTGGCTAAAATAAAGGATAAAATGTTAGAAATGAATGCAGCCCCCTCTGCAGGTCACATCTGGTATGTCATTAGGCACTTTAATGGCATTACCTTAAAAAGTGCTATCTCGCGGACACTCAACAGGCATCAAAACAGTATAAGAAGGAAAGACGCAACATGCACTCTCTCAACCCGCCCAAGTGACGCTATGTTTGATGTTCCAACATCCCACCATGTGCACATTTCTTAACGATTTACGAAAGGATTGCCGACAGCATACGGCCTCAGTTCCTCGAGCAAGTGCTGGGTTTCATATCAAACAGAAGAAGTATGCTGAGATATGCGCCAAGACATCTCGAGCAATTCAGCGATAATCAACTACAGAAAGATTGACGTTCTTAAAATCTATTGCATATCTCTCCTGCTAAATAAATTCATTTGAACATATTCTGCATTTTTCAGAAGTTATCAAACTGGGGATTAAGTGAATGAAGATCAACTGACTGGGGATGAAGGGACTTGGTAATTAAGTGTCAGTAAACCGGTTTCCGAACCCATAATCGTACAAAGGTTGGACCATTGTTGTAGTTCGTGTTTCTATCTATTAGCAAAAAGTGTCTCGCTGGATTCCTGTATGTTGGTACAGATTACACGGAGATTTTTGTAGGTCTTTTGCGCTGTGACCATTGGATTTGAATCTGATGGTTTCCGCTGAACCTCCTGATGAGCGGACGGCTTGGTATTCGTAAGCTTGTTAATGTCAGAATAGTTTAGGTCAAACATACCGTTGACGGTCGGTTTTAAAGGTGTGGCAAAAATAGCTACTGATTTTATAGAACAGTAAGCAGCTAAAAACCCTTACTAATAACCTTTCCAAAGTTGGCGCAGCACGTTTGCCAGGGGTCCCTGCAATCAGACGGTTCGTTACGATTCAGGAAACCGTGTTCAATGGCGGTCTTGCACTAAGCATCCCAGTTAGTGTGTGCTTACTCTTCTATAGAATCCGTAGATATTTAAGTCCCACCCTTCCCCATCTTTTAGTATTTTACTATTTCATGGTTGTGTGGCAGTTAAGCATTCGGTGCAATATACCTGTGTAATGCAGTCTGTGTTGATGATGAAGAAGCAAAAACAAACTGTGATGAGGCGCCTACACCTCGAACGGAACATACACTCAACAAAGTTTCGTGAACAAGTAGAGCTACATCAACACGACAGATTCCTTCCAACTTTCATTGCCATGCATCATAACAAGCTTTCCTAGTCACTCTAATTGACAACATACAAGGTTAAGCAAACATTTCAAGAAGATGCTTGTATCAAGAAGAGAAAGAAGGCATCACCATTTTTCATTACAATCACGAGTGCACTGTGGACTCACTCTTTGCCCAACCCACGAATAAATAACCACAAGATCAAGATTCATGAGGTTCTATTTTCACATTGATGCCCTAAGTATTACAGGAGTCTGTCATGGTGGCGTTAAATTTGTGGAGATCGTCTCAGTCGGTTTCATCCAAATTTGCGCTCAGTGAATTAACTTCTGTCGCAACAGGCTGAGTATTATCGGAAACGATTGGCTGATCATTCAATAAATTTGGTTGCTCTTCAATCGTTTTGGGCACCTTATGCGTGGTCTTGATCGGACTTTTCTTCATTTTTTTCGTTTTGGGTTTCGGTTTGTTCAGGACAACTGGGTGTTCAATATGCTTTGACAGGCAGCTATACGAGTAGCAATCGAATCGGGCTGATTTTAACGGTCTCGGTCGTAAACGCGATGCCCAGATAGATGAGACGGGGTGGTGTTTTGTCATGTGGGCATTGCAAGGTGATACTCGAGAAGTGATTAATCCAAAGGAAGATTTTCCTAAAGGAGTACTCATCCGTTTGCTTACAGATCCGGATTTTCTCGGGGTGATTACTCGTGCTGTTTCTGGGGAATGTAGCACTTTCGGTATTACGATTCTACGTCGTTTCATACGTTGCATTTCGCGTCTTTGCAATTTGTCTCTCTGTGTTTTAGTCAAACGTTTGCGGGGTCTTTTCTGACACTTCGAGTTTTTCATAGACCGGGCTAGTTTTTTGCTTGAAAGGCTTTTGTTCTGTTTGGAGCTTTTTGGTTTCGAGACGTTCTTCATCGGGCGAGATTTCGAGCAAATTTTGTTGGCCAAAACTTTTGGTCGACTTTTCTTCGTTTTCTTAACGGGAACATTTCGATTTGTACTATGCGATGAATGAGCGCGTTTCTTTGTTTTCACCGGGTTTGTGTACTTGTGTGTATGGATTGGTGAAGGCACTACGCGCAAACAGTCGGTGCTTGGAGAAGATTTTTCTGATGTCACAAAGACCGGACCCGGTTTCAGCGTAGGCTGCGGTTTTTCGTTTAATCTGACCATTGTACTCTTGTTTGAGCCCGTGGTGGAATATTAACCATCAACCAAACAGGGTCAATCCCCGGAATGATTCGAACGAGTCATTGTATCGATCGACAGACTCGGATCGATGAAAAGTCAGAGGATTTTTTGAAGCTCGAAAGCAAGCGATCAGGAAGGCATCATGCTTGAGTAAAGAAGGAATTAAAAAGTGTTGAACAACCAACTGTTTTTCCGGTCAATTATATAAAATATTATCTGGTTAATTGAGTATTGTTTTGTCCTGCTGAAACTCACTTGTCTTTCACATACGGAAGCAGAACGGCCTATACATCCATAGATAAAATCATCATTCTTTCCTTCAAGTAAGCTGGGTCGGTAAAATGTGGTGTGAAGGTAAATCACATGACTCTGGCACGGAAATGCAGTGACGAATAGGGGGTCGCCATTGTGAGCGGTTGAGTCCAAGTGGAGCCACCACAGTAGCAGATCGCGAAAGTATTCAAGAGAGAAGCTTGAATGTATGATTGGAGAGGGGTTTCATCAGAACTGTTATGTGTAGTACACATACAACAGATATGAGGCGATGGATGAATGTAACTTGATAACAGTGTTCACAAAATTTTGGCATGAACAAAATTTTTAGTCTCTTTGAATCTGGTCGACCATTTTGTTCCTTTAACAGGTAAAATAATCTCATTTGTTCAGTCACTTTTTAGAACATCATTGATGTAACGGTGTCCGGTTCATTGAAAACAAAATCTGGTACCGCTAAGATGATTAGTAATGTGAAGCGGTTACTACGGGTAATACTTTACACCGGTTGATGTATACAAGATACTATACGCCGTGCACAACAGACCGATACCTGAGTACGAACTTTCAGCCGTGTATCGATTACCGACGAGAGAATTCAGCGCGCTGGCAAACGATACTTGATTTGCTTCGCTCGAGTATCTTCGAATCAGATTTCATTTCCTGACCTTGCTTGGACGCGATGAGATGAGCTTCGAAGGTTTTCACATTCATCACGGATATCAAAACCAGCGGCGAAAAAATGGCGCTGATAATCAATACGGGAACTTGGGACGTAAAGGGATAAGGTATGTCCCCGTGTCACTTTCCAATCACAAACATCTAGAAAGTGTTTTAGTGGACACAATTCTATAGGTCAGAATAATATTGCGTCGTATCCTGCTTTGTTTAAAGTCACATAGACCTTGACGTCGCAATCTTTCGGCGTACGGAACATTGCGAAGACCCATCACGAACTTTATTGCTCTATGAAAGATTGTATCAAAGAGAGCAATATCTTTTCGCAGCCAAGGAGCCCTCGTGGGGCGAAGGTAGACGTTCATTATTCTTGGTAACGTTACCAGCTAGAATCTTCAAAATATTCTTCGAAAGATACCTAGAAATCTGTTTTGCCTCTCGATATATATTCGTGCATCGCGTTCTTCAGGTTTCCACTAATCCATACTCCAAGATCTGTTTCCAACGAGCTCCATGTCAAGTTTTTAGTTGCCAATCGATATGTCCAAAGAACATTCTTGCCAATGTGGAGCATATTACTTTTCCGTAAGTTAAATGTCATATCATTCGTGGCCGCCAAATTTAATACTTTGTCCAAATCCATTTTCAATTTCTCACAATCATCTGCAGAACTGATTTGCGTCCAAATTTTCATATCATACGCGAACAGGACCATTTTGGATGATATGAGGGGGGTATAAATCGTTTATGTTTATTAGAAAGAGGAGCGGACCTAACACGGATCCTTGTAGGACTCCGCTGGTGGTTTTGAAATTTTGCGATAGCTCTCCGTTTACTTTAACTTGGGCGTGGGAATCTGACAGGTAGTCGCACAACCATGAGAGGAGTGGCTCATATTCCTAAACGTATTCGTTGTTGAAGAAGCAAACGGTGATTGACTCTGCCAAAATCTTTTGAAATGTCTAAGTAACAGGCGTGAATGCAAGAACTTCTATCCATCTAATTCGTCCAGTCGTCTAACGCTATGAGAAGATTCGTTAGACAAGATCGATGAGATCGAAATCCATGCTGCGCTGGCGAAAAAAACCATTCTTTCCGGGACTATAAGTTCCATGATCTTACCAATAACCTGTAATAGTGTGACCGGACAATCATTTGCAGCAGCATCTGAAGATAGGTGTAATCAAGCCGGACTTCCAATCTTTTGGTAGCACTCCATGAAACATCGAATAGTTTTACTGGCTGGAAAGCGTTTCACAGAACCTGAGCACATCCAGTGTGATGCCATCCACACATGGGGATTTTCTTACATTTAGTTTGAGCAATTGACTTGCGACAATCACTAGATTTATCAAAAATTCACCCAATGTTTCGATTCCTGTGTCGCCCGAATACTAAAAACTCTCCACTAAAACCTTTGGCACGAACACTTTAGAGAAATAAATCGCGGGAGCATTTGCGGTTTCCAACGCTGTTTCAGTGAGTTTTTCACCATTCTGGATGGGAAAAATACCTGGTTTGACTTTTGCTTTCGCGTTCATGATTTTGTATAGTAACTTAGGGTTGCGTTCCATTTTTGACAGCAGCATCAATTGGCGCGCGGCCTTATCCTCTCCAATAAGTGAGGCCACTTTGTTGCGTAACATACGGAAATGTTGCCAAGAAGTAGAAGTATTTTGGATGTATGCTGCAGCCACGCTACTCGCTTCAGCGCTATCTCCTTTTTTGTTCTGCTGTAAACAACAAAACGAAGTTCATGTTCGGATGTTTTAGGAACGATCTGCGAGTTCTCGTCAATCTTCAGTTTCAGAAAATCTACAAGTTCGTTCAATCGCGAGTTAGGACTCTTGTGGTCCGTCTGCCAATTCTGAATCTGCATGAGAGATTTATTCAGGGCTAATTTATCTACCCGGCGAACCACCCTATTCAGAACAAGCGATTGCTGAGTACTGCAAACATAGTCGAACACAAGCACTGAATGGTCACTAAGACCCAGCGGAGCCTGGAATTCGATCGCTTCGATTTGTTCTTCCGATGTTAACACAAAATCCAAGACGGATGGGCGGTCAAAACCTCTTCTCCGAGTGCATTCATGAACATGGTTGTATAAAGGGAGTTAATCTAGTACCTCTCTAAATCGGTATTCTGGCGTTTGTGAGGAGTGAACGTCCCTGAGATAAAGGGTAGGCAAGTTAAAACCATCGATAATAAGTATTGTTGCATGCTGAGTGCGAGTCAAGCGTTGAAGCACTTGGATCAACATTTCGTCGTATGATTCATTAGCTAAAGGAGACCTGTAGACAACACCGATCATGCAAACTTCACCAGACATCAGCGTTAAAGAACACCAAATTGTATCGAGGGTGAATTCCATGTTGTCTATTGCACGGCACTGGAGGCCATTATGATAATAAAGAGCAACACCACCACCACTTCTCTCTCGATCGTTCCTTATGAAATTATTTTTTGGAATGGATATCTCCGTTTCAATCAATTGGGAAGAGTACCATGTTTTTGTAATGGCGATAATGTCAGGTGAGTAGTGCGAGCATATCTCAGATAACTCCGCTAATTTATTCGAAAGGCTTTGCGAATTTGTATATAAACATCCTATAAAGTTTGTAGTGTTGAAATCATGAAAGGTTATCAATGGGCCGACTCGGTTAGAGTCGGAATGCTCATGTTTTTTAGAGCTATCGCATGATGCTAAGTTTGAACTGCATCACTAGGCGTTGGTGGGTCGGTACTATCCGTTCGCTTGCTTCCGGCTATCCTGGGCAAGCTCAACTGGGCGTCTTTGGGTAGATTTCTTCCATTGGCTTTCCATTCACATTTTCATATTTCGGTTATCAAGAACGTCAGGTTTAAAGGTCTAGGACCTTGCCCTTTATAGTTGAAAGACTGCGGTATTATAAAAACATCCACAAGTATGACTTTTTTAAATACGGCTAGGTAGTTTACTGTTTGTGATCGTGCTCAGACATTTCTTGAGAAGTTACGTCAGCAGCGTCTTCCGGAACGCCTAGAAGTACAATATTTCTTGGATTATTTCCTTCTCGAGATTTATTCGAGGTAGATTTGCACGGATACATGTAGACTCGAACACCTCTAAGGTAAGCATTGAAGAGTACGTTCTCCACGGATTGCAGCGTTATTCGGAAGAGGCGATGATCATCTTTGTGAGGAGAATTCAGGTGGCGGTTCAGCCGATTTATTGACGAGGGCGTAACTGAGGCCAGTCTCATCTCACTAGAGTTTATACCACTCATCTAAGCCGTTTTTTATTAGCTTCGAACAGCCTTTCTCGTGACTTGGTCACGTTGGTACATATAACACTAAGGTTTATACCCGCGGATTTTGGTTTAGAATTTGAGTCAGTCATTTTAGTAGTGGTTTTTCAGAGTCCTTGCTCGTTTCCGTTAAGTTGAGGAGTCACTGATCCCGACGAACTCTTACTCGTTTTAGTCACCATCTGTTGGCCTGTTCGAGTATGATTGATTTTCTATCGGCTCTTTGGTAGTAACCTCTAAGCCGGGCAACAATGGTGCCTTGCAACATCCTACGAAAAACCAGAAACGCAAAACCAAGGGATTTGATGAAAAGTGAACTCTACTCACAAGGATGGTTACCATCTGGAATGCTCTGTCATCACTGCCAACACGAAGGAGCACTTCAGATGTGCACTTGACAGCTTTGTTGGAAAGATCATCCACCATTATATATGAAAACCGACCATGTCAATGAAAACAAAGTGACGCAGCTTTCTCCGTACAACACTCTGTCGTCTAAACGGAAAATCAATCGATCTACTTCACACGCACAGTAAAACACTCCTCTAGAATTTCCAAATGAAGACGGTAAACAACCAGAAACAAATTGTGGTGTGTAAGCGCTGAGGGTATGAGCAGCACATCTCCAACATTTACTAAATATCTGTTGTCGTTCACTCACACATGCCAATTTGGTATAGTCCCCCTTAGAGCTTCGGTTCATTGTTCAGAAGCCTCTCATAATGGTAATTCATCGGAGATTTTCTACTCGACGCTTGAGTAGGTTTATTAGGTTACGCTCACTCGAGAAAACTTTTGTAAACCCCTGCACGGATATGCAATCGTGCTGTGCGGCAAACACCGTGCTAAATTGATTGGTCACCGGTAATGAGCTGCATGCTAAAACATGCTGGACTCTCACTTTTATTTCTTTTCCGTTCCTAATTTTCTCTTATCTGTCTAGATCCGGGCAACCTGACTGTATCTTAGCCCACGTGTAGTCTATGACTGTGCGGCACTTTGCTAGGATCAGCCTTGTCCTTTCATTGATTCATTTAATTATTGATTCGGAGAACGGGACGCGTCATCATCCAGGCACAAAGGTACGCAACATTTGATGCTATGAACCGTTCTTTATAAAGCACCCGAATAAACTATTCCACATCTCCGTGGATCGAATTTAATCTACATTACCGATTGAAAGTCGAATCTCCTATCCGCGGTTCTGTGAACATGGTGACGATGATGTGTTTTGTACCCATTACGAGTTTGAAGAAACAAAAAACAGAGAAACTGCCAAATGAATTTGGTATTTACACAGTCACGACGAGGCGTTACTTTACTTTGATAAAGCGACTTTCCACATCGAGAATGCTGACTTCGCAAGCGGATTCACAGTCATAGTCAGCCCAATTCTGAAATAAAAGAACACCCCACAGAGCATGAGAAACAACGAGTTATCAAATACATTTAGACAAGAGAAAAAGTAAAAACAAATGCCGTTTATTGGTACGGATTTGCTTTGTCAGACCAAGGCTGTCAGTATGAACAGCGATCAAATTTAAATAGCATTTCATCTGACAAATGGAAGTTAGTGTCAAATCAGTCAAAGCATGGTGTTTCAATAGCACACCTTGCACTGATCGATAAATAATAGAACAGTGTATTGTACACGGGGTGGAGATATTACTCATGAGTAGATGTACATAAAAGGGATCTCATGCAGCATGACATTGACTTATCAAGAAGCACTTTATTACTTGACAATCACGCGCTTGAAATTGTAGATCATTTTACGTATCTCATGAGTTGTATCAATAATTCATCATCGTTAGATGACGAGGTCTTAGCACCCATTTTTAAGGCAACCGTAGCATTCCGCAACCGAGGTCGCCTATGGCGTCAGAAAGGAATGTCTCTGATACTCAAATGTAGAGTCTACCAAGCGACAGCTCATGGCTGCATAACTGCATGGGTGCGAAACTTGGACCCTACGTAAAGAGCACATTCAACGTCTCCAAGTATTTGACAACCAATGTCTCCGCAGGATTCAAGGAGTTAGCTGTTACAATCGCATACGCACCGATGCTCTCCGAAATAAGTTCTTCGGTAGTAATGCTGGTATAGAGAAGCAGATCAACCTGCATACGTTACGCTGATTGGGTCACATTTTACCGACCACCGACTTCCAAAACGGATTTTTTGAAACTTCACATCCCGATTGGCGTACGTCTCGTTGTGGTCCACCGTCACGTCACACAGGCAGCTAAAAATAATTACTAATAACCTTTCCAAAGGCAGGCTGGGGTTAGCAATGGTTAGTTACGCTTCAGGATATGTCCCGAAACCGTGTTTACTGGCAGTCTTTCACTAAGCATCTTCTTGGAGTGTTTGCTTAACCTTGTATGTTATCATGCGGAGTGACGAGGAAAGCTTATTATGATACATGGCAATGAAAGTCGGAAGGAATATGTCGTACTGATGTAGCTCTACTCTTTCACAAAACTTGATTGAGTGTATGTTCCGTTCGAGGTGTAGGAACCTCATCCCAGTTTGTTTGTACTTACTCTTCTATAGAATCCGTAGCTACTTAAGTCCCACCCTTCCCCATCTTTTAGGATTTTATTTTTTCATAGTTGTGTGGTAGTTAAGCATTCGGTATATGCTACCGGTGTAATGCTATCTCTGATGATAATGCAACGCGTTACCAGTAGCTATTTGCATACGAAAACACGCCGGAGCCTCAATATCATTACATTTCTCATATTTGTCTTGGTCTGGGAAACTTGACTGTATCTTAGCCTATGTGCATCACTTTGTCTGGATCAAGCTCAATATTTTATATACATATATATAATATTATATATATATATATATATATATATATGCCGACCATGTATGTTTATCTTAAGCTCATGATGGATAAAGTGTGATTCTGAAGCATATATAGACGTTTGGAAACGACCTTGAGCGGTCCCGTCACGGCGTTTGCATTCATTTTAATCATCATAATGAATAACAACAATGACAATACAACCACTACATAATAAAACTCCTAAACATAAAGTGAAGGGCGTGACTTATAGAAGCTACGGATTGAGCACAGAGTGAACGAGTAGATCGACTTCATTCACGGCCTTTAAAGTAAAAGTAGCGTCTCACAAGTACCGAGCAAAACACTAAACGAAACAAAAACTATGGCTCGCATACATTTTCGGTTAGAGAAATGTCATTGAATTCTTTTCCGGAATGTAAGCAGGTCGCTGACCAACCGACTCGGGGAGAGAATTCCGTTAGTTCAAGACCACGGCATTCAAACACAGCAACCGTTTTGAACTGGCCTGAATCTTCAGCGTTGTATGGCGTCAAACTTTCATTTAGGATATCTAAAACAAAAAGGTTGGACAATGAACGATTTGTCACCAATGTGATAAATGAAACGGAACAGATGCGGAAAACAGGAGTCCAAGGTGACTATAAACGGCAAGCATCTTGTTTTGCTGGCAAGATTCTGGTATAAAGTGAGAATTGTTGTTGTTGGCCTCCTTCGGTCGATGTCGACCATGGATGTACATCACAATCGCATGAATGTTCATGTTCTACAGCTTTTGGAATGACTAAACAATCCGATTCGGGAGGAACAATCTATCCCGCAGCGCTGGCAACGATAGTCAGTTGCACGACGGCGAAGTGATCTGCGTTCAGCAGCCAAGAGCTGTATCTGCTCCTCCCTAGCTAGCTCTACTTTTGCAAGGTGACTTAGAAGTACGCTGTGTAACGTTAGATAGTAAACCCATAGGCCTGAACACAAAATTCGAATTTACATGCAAATCCATCACACACACACTATGACCGGTTACGTGCTGCTTGTACTCATCAGAGGTCAGACATTGTTTACCGCTTCCCCACTGTTTCAATGCATTTAATGAGTGCAAACAGCACGAGTCCGGTCGTGGGGTTTGTATGATGGAAATACACGCAAATTCGGATGTTTGATGCCAACAATAATTGTGAAAATAATTTCCAAAGCTTAGCAAATTGTCCAGTGAGTGAAATAACATCATCTATACAGCTTCGTGTTTGAACAAAAGACGGTAACAAATCAATATAAAATATGTCGATACGTTCACATTCATACCACACTCCAAGAAAGGTTTCGTGCAGCATTAGATAAGCGGATGATCAATAAAAAGAGTTCAACTTTGGGGACAATGTATAATGAACATACTCATTATGTCTGTATGAAATCACAAGCCTGATCCAGGAAAAGTGCCTCACAGTCATTGAGACTGTACGTGGGTTAAGATACGGTCAGTTTGGCCAGGATATAAGAAAGGAAAATAGGAATAGCAACATACTTATTACTGGTAAGCAAGCTGCTAGTGCCAATACTGTGGACACAGATGCACAGTGTTCAGGTTCCAATATCGCGTGTGCTAACACGTGTCAGGTCTTAGCGTGACGGATAGTCTAGCT
>JACCGJ010023182.1:0-59048 GCA_013407085.1 Atriophallophorus winterbourni
ATTATACCCTTTAAACCTAGAATCTCTTGTAAAAATTTCCATTCACTGCAATCGTGTTGCAGACGTTTGCTGGATTCTACTTCGTTCGAAATGGGTACACCATGAACTATAACAGTTCTGCGATTTGTAGCCTCTTTCGCTAGTTCCGGATTATTACGACGAATTTGCCGTTCTTCCCAAGAAACGTCCGGAAATATTCACACAATCGATTTGTTTACAACTAAGAGGGATGAGGCGAGCAACATATTTTCTACATCTTGGACGGACATGAGCACTACACGCAGTAACCTGGGTGTGTTCGCACGAGGTGAGTTCGAGGGTCTAAACAATCGCGTCAGCGATGTCCCCCATTTAGATAAAGACGAAATCTAATCCTAGCGTAACCTGGTCAATGAAACGTTGAAAATATGCTTGAATTCGCTTTTGGCATATCCGGGACAAACCTCTGCGGTCTACGGAAGCATGGGTTCCCTTTAGTTATGATCTGGTGGTTGACTTCATGATTTCCCTCAGACATCTGGTAGGTAGGATTTGTGGTAGCCATGAAAGACTCTGTTATCATCATGTACGGTGGGCTGAAATTTTGTATGGTGGGAGACGTACATGTAGTTTGTGAGCCGTTTATGGTCAGATTCTTTACGCTTTTTAACAGTTTGCACCGCACACAGTCTACCACTATACCGTGGTTTTGGAATATATTCTAGCCCAATATAATATTAGAAACGCCGGCTATAGTGAAAATGCAATTGCTAGGTTTTCGAAGTCCTGAAGTGAGTGTGATGAGTCTTTCACATTCTTATGTATAGCTGTAACATTGAATGCGCGCAACACGATACTGAATAATTTGTTTATGTCCCGTGACCGTGAAGGCATCACACATATATGGGATCCATGTTTGTATTATTATCTCGTACATTAAAGAGGCAACCCTCGAGAAAATTGACACTCTTTGCGGCCGCCATCACGACCTGGCATCCGAGTTTTCTGCTTTCTGAAAGTAGCACTTCTTGAAGAACTGTCGTGCTCTACTTCCAAATCACGCGTGGTACCAGCACTGCGACTTCTCGTGGGAATCTAATCCCTCATAAGCCTATTGTGCCGATTTTCCAAACTGTGGATGGCACGACTGTGGTTGTCGTCAGCTTTATTTGTCTTCATGACCGTACTTTCAGTGGGTTGCCGAATATCGACGATTATATGCGATCTCATCTTGCCAATCATGTCCATATTTGTTGAACATAAACTGGAAGACGTTGCAGGAAGAGCTGTTTTAAAGAGCGCTAATCGATCTTTATGCTGCTGACCAATGTTTGCAGTCATCTGAGTAGTTGGGAAAGAGTCTGTTCCCCCAGCTCTTCCTGTGTCAAAAGCCGGTGAATACGAAGTCGTTCAGACTCTCTAGGTCACCTTGAGTATATCACTCGTGCAGATTCAGTATTGGGTGACGGACTACAGGGTCGTTGACTTACAATAGAACGAACTTGTTTTCTTTCAAACTGAAAATTAAAGAAAATTTACTCATATTTCCTTAAAGATCATAAGAAGAACTACATTTTGTTGTTTGCAGTAAAACCGAACGTGGATAGAATGGTTTTGCATAAATGCGACAGTAATTCTCCTACTTGGCAAAATTATCGTATGATAAGCATTAAATTGACTACATTTATTCGAGAGAATATGAAACTGCACCGATTGATGCTGCTCTCAAAATTGATACGCAAATGTAAGTTACTATAGAAATTCGTGAACGCGTAAGCAAAGGTTAAAACATTTATTTTCGCAGTCCGTAATGGTGGAAGACTCACTGAGACCGTGCTGATAACCGCAAACGCTCTCGCGATTTAAAGCACCAAATTCTTCGTACCAAAAGTTTTATTGAAACGTTGTAAGTACTGAGCGATTCAGGGTTCAAAAATTTGGGAGTAATTTTGCTAAATCCAGATATTGTCAGTTTCGGATGGCATCACACCCGATGGTCTCTGGTTCTGTCATCACGAGCTATGTGAACCGCTTTACAGGCAGTTTATCTATTTGCTGCTCGAGGGATGATTACAAAGTTTGCAACTTTGCGTGATAAAACTTAGCTCAAAAGGTGGTGGCCGATCTAAAGCTAGAAATTATTGTCCCGTTAAGCTATTTCCTGTTACCGGTGAGTTCTGCTCTAGAAACGTACCTGAAGATGTGTGCTTCATTTACTATGCTGCACATGTGTTAGTTTAATCTTATCAGTCAAGAAAACTGCCCTTTAAAGTTTTAATAAAACAGAATTAAGGCAAAATTTAGCAGTCCTCACCAATTTTTCAATCAACGACAGGTGTTCCGGGGTTTCACACGGGATGAGATATTCATGCTAGAAGCTAGACCTACTTGCCTGAGCATATATGAGACGCGTGACACGACCGCATTTTTCAGAATTGGTAGCTTATCCGCAAAACCGACCCAGTTATGACAAAATTTGATGCATGAAACGGATTAATAGTTATTGAAATGTATGATGTAGTGAAGCGAGAAAACTATCGGAAAATATGAACGGTAAGTGCACATTTAATCAGAGCACAAAACAACTCATACTCTTGAAGCACGTTGAGAGTTTAAAATTAGCATTTCCAGAGAAATGGAGCGTAAAGTAGGTCAACGATTTAATCCGAGGCTAAACGTTTATTCAAAGCACAAAAACAACTGGTGTTGTTGGAGCATGAGCAGTGTTGAGCATACCAGAAGAATTGGAGTGTTAACTTGGCCAATAGTTTGTACTCAAGTTAAACGTTTATACAGAGCACAAAAACAACTATTGATCTTGTAGCACGCGCAGAGTTTACGCATTTGCATACCGATAGCAACGGCGTGTAAAATAGAGCAAAAATTTAATCTGAGGCTAAACGTTTCATCAGAGCACAATAACAACTGATGTTGTTGGAGCACGTGCATAGTTGAGCAAACGCATACTACGAAGAATGAAGCGTAAATTAGGTCACTGAAATCAACGGAAGATACAAACTTACTCAGAGCACAAAAACAACTGATGTATTTTGAGCATGAGCAGATTTGAGCATGCCAGAATAAATGGAGTGTAACGTGGCCAATAGTTTGTACTCAAGTTACACGTTTATTCTGAGCACAAAAACAACTATTGTTCTTGAAGCACGTGCAGAGTTTAAGCATCTGCCAAGTAGGGCAAAAATTTAATCCGAGGCTAAACGTTTATACAGAGCACAAAAACAATTGATGTTGTTGGAGCATGAACAGAGATTAAAAGTATGAAGTATGGAGTATGAAGTTACTGAAGTGTGAGGGATTTGGGTAACATCATACTGTTATAAAATGTATTTTTTCATTGGCATTGACCGAACTTCTCTTCAAAACTTTGACCAACATCATAGTAGGATTGCACTTCATATGAATCTAAGGGTCACATGATAATGTTTATCCGCCTTAGAACGGGAATGAAGATTGTAGAGAAATCGGCCTTATTAACCGCATTTTTATCAGCTTTTGTCATCCCAACCGTCTCAGCATGAAGTCTTTCAATGTATGGTTTTTTGGCTGGCTCTAGTTGTGTTTTTTTAAAGACCGCTTATCCTTTTTAACCCATCGTCTTGGCTCAGAAAACAACGCTTGTATACCGAATCTTATCTTTTCTGGAGTGACGGAATTATGCAGTACAATCAAGGAGAAATCAAATAGAGAAAAGTAGAGTACAGTTGTTTGCTGCCTGTTCATGTTCTTGTCACCGATATCCGCTTGTTCCTTGCTCGTAATATCCACTTCTTCATATATGTTAAGCCTTAAGATTTTTTGAACTGGTCAAGTCAATATCCGGGAGATCAAGGCCAATCTATATACACGTTATGCAGTCAGACGTTTAAATTACGTTAGCGAAAGATGGAGCAAATAGAAGTTCAAAATAATAAATGTGTAGAGACACTGGTCTGCTACAGTTTCACTCTTAGCCTTATCACTTCCCCGTTACCAAATTAAACGTTGTCACCAGTCTCCGTCACGTGGTGAGCTAGTGCTCAATCTATTATCAGTGCTAGATATTTGCTAGAATTGCGTGGCTGCTTACCGATTCGATTTTTGAGTTCATTTATCCAAATACTGAGTTATCAGGTTGCTCGGTAATATACATCGTGCAAACATTATATTTAATGAATATGATTCCCCGATAGGTTACGTTTGTAAGGACATGGGCTTTTAAATTTAACCTTTAAAACAACCCAAATTGCTGATAACATGAAACGCGACAACATATTCGTAAGTATGATTAGATGGGAACGTCATCCAGAATCGAACGGTATGCATTTCGTCAACGTCGATCAAACGAGGGCTTGAAATATACCGTTTGGCACAAAATGGTCTGACAAATCAGAGCGAAACGACAACTGGGACTGACATTTTAGTGAAGCAGAGTTGAGGTTGTGTTTCGTATTTGTGAGATAGACGCCTTTTTTGTTATTTGTCTTGTGCGTGAAAAACGTGTTTTCAACAAACCACTCCAACAGAATCAGCTTCCGACAACTGGAGATAGCTAAAATGCTGCATATGCCGGGTCGTACCTTTCACTTACGGTGCGAAAATAGCGCGAATGGGCAACTAGTTCGAAGCAAAAGCATTTGGGATGACTGCTTTTTCGTACTGCAAGATGTCAGCATTCTTAAAGTTCAAAGGTACGCCTATAGATGAAAACTAACGACCTCTGGAACCAGTTAGAAATGAGGTCCAGCAGACTCCAAGGCGATGTGCAAATGACTATTGGGCTGAAAGTCGCCTCAGTAACAAAATATCTGCGGATACTGGAAATTTTCACGATATTTATGGTCAGATCATTAAAGCTATTGACCCAAACAAAGTTAAAATGGCTCTAATTAGGTCTCTATCTGCTAACCAGATTGCCAAAAAAACTTGGCGAAAACACTTAAACATTTTGAGCTGTCATCAACCTCTAGACAGTCCCATTACTGTTGATGAGTTCAATAGTACAATCGACCGCTTAACGAATGGCAAGCCCTCTGGTAACGGTGGAATTCCACATGAGAATATCAAATTCTCTAGAACAGCATTATTGCAGCCACTCCACCTATCTATCTACAGTGCTGACAGAAAACGTGTGTCTCACAACATATGCTAGACACGAAGACCATCAAGCTATTCAGGATTAAGGGTGATAAAGCGACTGCAACAACTACAGAGGATGTTCATTTCTGTAAGTTGTAAGAAAATTGTTTGCTAATGCCCATACACATCCGGCAATAAAATTGATCTTATAGAGGTTGTACAGAATCTCATGTGGCGTGCATAGGGAAAATGAAAAGTTGACAGCATTTCTGCTCAAAACAACTTCAACAACACTGTCGGGAGCAGCGTAAGCCATTAGACGCGTTTATTATTAATTTAACAAAGGCATTGGACTACGTCAGCACGGGGATCTTTTAAAAATGACCGATCACATAGGATGCCTTCCAATATGGCTCAAACTCGTTATTTCGCTCCATAATGGCATGAATGTCCTAGTCTATTTTTACGGGTGCCTTTTAAATTTTCGAGGCGTTAAACAAGGGTGACTTCTTGCTCCATCGCTTTTCGGCATTTTTTGATTTTTTTCTGAACCACGCTTTTTGGACGATAACATAAGTTATTTACCAACGCACGCTAAGTGATGTCAAGGCCTTAAACCTGAATCGCTTGAGAACATAAACCAATGTATGGGATGTGCTATTCCGTGACCTGCGGTTTGCCGGCGATGCAGCCATTATTGCACACTCCAAAGAACACGTCCATTCGCAAATGGATCATATTTTCGTTGGCATGCAAAAACTTTGGGCTAACAATCAGTATGAGCAAGACCAAAGTCCTTGACTAGGGTATTGTATAGCCTCCCATTATCACTGTTGAGAACTGTCTGCTCTAACCAGTACATCATTTCACATCTTGGGTGAACCATTGTGCCTAACCTCTCGCTACATACATACATTAATTATTGGATTAGATCAGCTGTCATTATATCCTGATTAAACTCTTGTTCAATTTGTTCAAGTTGACTGATGATGATAGTACAAAGTGCGTGCATACTAAATGTTTTGCTGTACGACAATGAAACATAGGAATCTTCACGCAAGAACCGATTCGAAGCTATCTGTATGGAGCATTTCGAGAATAAAGCCCTTAAGCCTTGACGATCGAGCGGGGCAAATTCGGTACACAAAATTTAAAGGTATATGATAGGTTAAATTAGACAGTTCACTTACTTATGCGGGGGGTATCGGAGTCGGCACAAGTTCTGCTCTCGTTTGGTACGCGTTTGAGACGGCATAGCCATGCGGCGGGCAATTTGTCAACAAACTTCTGAAGTGAGGTGACGCTTGTGAAATTTCGCTCCGTGCAATGGCTGAAAAACCTTGTAAGTATATAGATTGATAATTTTTTGCTTCATTTATAGAAATCTTCTGAACACAATCAACGTACACACGAATGATGAAATATTTTTTATGTTAAATATGAATGTCGGCATATATATATCTCAAATATGTGACATCGGGCATGTGAACCTATACAAGAGCGTGTCCCAAAAATGATACAGCCGGCACTTATGTTCCCAAATGTCATTCAAATGTTAAAAATATAATGAAGATTTTAATGTATTGATTCTTTTTCAGGTCTTACTCCAAGATTATTTTATGGCCACGAAAAACCTCGATAATCGACTGAATATTCAACCAATGCTACCCTCGACAATGATAATGATGATGTTGATGACCCTGACTTCATCACTGAAGCGTCACTTGATGATGGGTATATATACGTTTGAAAGGCATATTTCTACAGTTATGCTCATAATAGAAATGTTAGTAGAACAGTTCTTACTTGTATATTTTTTTATTACAGAACTACCCTGAGATGGTACTGAAGAACCAAAGGAAAATGCAAAGTTTCAAGAAGAAAGTACCGTTGCTATCCAAGTTCAAGAAATAGAAGACAACGGAGCTTCTACGTCTGTAACAGGAAAGGGCTCATCCCAAAAAAGAGGGCAGCGAAAATAATTTTGAAAAACATCTTGTCCGAGTCATCTCAACAGTGCACCGAACTCCCGGCGTATTCTAGACCTCCATCCGATCACACTGAAATATTTTGCAGTGTATTTTGACGATGACATCTTGAACCTAATTGCCGAACAATCTGATGTGTATTCTGTCCAAAAATGTCAACTAGCCATTGAATCTGACCAAAAAAGAACTGGAAAACTAATAAACCATCTAAGAACAAAATTTCAAAACCTAACCAAAGAACAAAATCTCTGCGTTGATGAGCAAATGTTGCCATTTCAAAGGCAGATCAAGGCTCAAACAATACCTGTCAAATAAACCTATAAAGTTTGGCTACAAACGTTTCGTACTCGCCGACGATCGTGGGATAATGTGAGATTTCATCCTATATAGTGGGAAAAATTCCACTGTGGATGATCCCAACGTCCAAAACATCGGTGCTACCTCAAGTATTGTGCTACATCTTGCCAAGACCATTCCTACCAATGAGAACCATCTTGTATTGTTTGAGAACGGGTTCACCTCTGTGCCCCTACTGCAATACTTGTCAGATGTGGGAATATTTTGTTGCGGCACAGTTAGACTGCCACGAGTAGTTGGCTTACCAATCATCATGACGGATGACAAGCGTCTAATGAAAAAAGGCAGGGGGTCCTTTGAGGAGAAAGAACTGGTGAAGAAACATTCAAGTGTCACCTTGGTTCGCTGGTACGACAACAAAATAGTCAATTTGGTGTCTACATTTGCCAGGGCAAATCCTCTATCAACTGTCCGTAGATTTGATAAAACTACAAAGAGGTCAATTAAAGTACGTTGCCCTGATATTGTGAAACGATACAATAAGTCAATGGGTGGTGTAGATTTGACAGACCATCGTCTTTCTTCGTATAGAATAAGCATGGAATCAAAGAAAGCTTATCACCGTCTGATCTATCACTTCATTGACATGGCTATAGTTAATTCATGGCTTTGTTATCGTGCAGACTGCGAAAGGCTTTCTTTTCCAAAAATAGAAGTGCTCCAGCTTGCTTCCTTCAAACTTGAGGTAGCTTTCAACTTTACCAAAGCCTGAAAAATTTGCTTGCCTCTTAAACGTGGACGCCCATCTCTAAGAGGTGGAGACGCTAGCGTCAACAGAAGGTGTGGAGCCCCATCTGACGTTGTGAGGTTGGACCAAGTGACACATGTGCCTTGTGTCGAGAAAAAAGAAACCGATGCTGTTTTGCTGCATTTCATGGGTTTTGATCGCGATGGCTGCATGAAGGAAATACATTATTTTCTATTCAACCTAATTTTCTACTCGCGTGTGTTTCACATAAAAAAATTAAATTGAGAAATCTTTTGTTTACGTTTTACGTCTCATTTGACTATAGCTGGAATCCCATGGAAAAAGATCCAGCACAGGGCGATTGTACCGAATTTGTCCCACATATATATTTTCTGTAATATATAAAAAAACTAAAAATACTTTCATCCCCATATAAGGAGAGCAGTTCCATTACAAAAATGCAGGAGAAAAAATTATTTCAATGTCAAACATAATTCAGGCAGTTAAGGGTTAACAATGAAGGGCTCAAGCCAACATATTGGCGGCGCTGTGTTAATGACACATTTCTTATCATCAAGGGAGATCAGTTAGAGGCCTTCTTTAAATATGTAAATGAAATGGACCCAAGTATTACGGTCACAAAAAAGAAATATCTTGCACAGGTACTCTTTCATTTGTCGACCGTTTACCACAAAACGTAGAAGGGGAAAATTATATCATCTGTATATCAGAAACCTATCGATACTGTTGCAATACTACCATACACTTCCGCTCATCCCAGACAGGTCTTCAGCTGCATAGCTTGTTCCATTTCCAATAAGATAGAACACCTTTGCAGCGACGAAATAGAACGAAAACAGGCAAACCATGAAGCGAGCCAAAGGTTCGATTCTGATGCACCTCAAGGATAAGACACCTTTATCAAGCGTTACGAACAGCATCTACAAAATCAAATGTGAGGACTGTTCGGGTGTTTACATAGAGCAGACTTTCAGTGAAATTCGCACCAGATTCGAAGAACACCGTATGCCTGTCCATAGACAGACCAGGGATGCCCTTATCAAGAATCAAGAAACAAGAATCAAGAATCAAGATATTATGGTGAAAAAAGCAATTGCTTTACATGTACCATTGGATGACAACCATTACAAAAAATAAAATGTAATCATAAACACATTGTTGCATGTTTGTTTGGGTTCATGTTGATTTATACATCTAATATTGGTTTAAAAACATTAAATTTTGTTGCATTCACAACGTCTTGCGGTAGTGCATCCCATGGAAATAAGATACGTACAGAGAAGAAATGGCGCCGACAGTCAAGTCTTGATTATGACATGGAGGAGCACGTTTTAGATACAGGACACAGTGTCGATCTACACAATATGAAAAATTGAGACGCCGTATTAAACCGCATAACGATCGCCTACTTGCGAAGGCGATCGAAATTGCCAATGGCAGTCTGACTGGCGGTCAATAAGGTGGGGTAGAAATCTCCACAATCTGGTGCTCGGCACTGATGCGAAAGTAAATAGATTTTATTCACCTTACACCGACTAGTTAATTAGATTTTTGTTAACAATCGATTGGAATATGTTTGGGACCGACCGTGTATTCATAATGCAAGGAAATTTGATTGCTATCGGTTAAAGTAGTTTTTGTGTAACGTTTCACATCTGACACAGAAGCTTCGTCAGACCAAGGGTGATAGTCAGGACAACGAACATGATTAAGTAGTAGTGAACCACCACCACTTATTTGACCTTACCGCTAAACAGCCTATAGTACGCCTTCAGTGTTTCACGTCTAGTGGGAATGACCAGGATCAGTGGTCAATTTTCCTCACAGTGTGTATCCAAATGAATTTGATACAAGTGAACACGGTCAAGGTCAGTTGACACAGCTGCCCACATACGCAAAGGTACATAACTAACAGAGCTAAGGCTATTTTTGAAGAAAAACAAAAATCAAAATTAACGAGTAGGTGTAAGTTGAATAAAAATTATTTACCTTCGCATCAGTGCCGAGCGCCAGATTGTGGAGATTTCTGCCGCATCCACTTTATTGGCCGCCAGTCGAACTGCGTTAGTAATTCCGACCGCCTCCGCATGTAGGCGTTCGCAATACGGTTTAATACCGCGTCTTAATATTGCCACATTGTCTAGATCGACACTGTGGCCCGTATCAAAAACGAACTCCGCCAAGGCGGAATTACGTTAAGGGATTGATATTTCCTCACGTCTTTTGATTGTCTCCGGACACGCCTTCCGTGTTATGCGATTCTAATGTGAATTTCCCTGGAAGTCTGCCCTATGTAAACACCGGAACAGTCCTTACAGTTGATTCTGTAGATGCTGTTCGTAACGCTAGATAAAAGTGTCTTATCCTTGAGGTGCATCAGAACAGTGCGGATAGTTTTCCCTTTCTAATAAGTTACGCGTATGGCCGCCTGGTTCAAGAATCTACGTATCACTTCAGATATGCATTTTACATACGGAATATAAACGGTATCTCGCCCGTTTTGACGTTTTAGGAAACGTTTTGGATAACCGTGGTCTATGATTCTTTGGCTCGCTTCACGGTTCGCATGTTTTCGTTCTCTTTTGTCGCTGTACAGGTGTTCTGTCTTATGTAAAATGGAACTGAAGACCTATCTTGGATGGGCGGAAGTGTATCATATTGCAGCATCTGTATCGATAATTTTCCGATAGATTTTTGTTTTTCTTCAAAAATAGCTTTATCTCACCACCGTTAGTTATTTACTTCCCCCGTGTGGGCCGCTATCTTAACTGACCATGACGTGTTCACTTGTATTAGATTGATGTGGATTGACGCCAATAGGAAAATCGACCACTGGTCCTGATCGTTCCCAAGAGACGTGACACACCGTAGGCGTACTATAGTCTGTTTAGGGATAAGGTCAAATCAGTGGTGGGGGGTTAACTACAACTTAATCATGTTCAATGTCCTGACTATCATCCTTGGTCAGACGAAGCTTCTGTGTCAGAAGTGAAACGTCAATAAAAAGTGTTCTCACCGATTGCACTCACATTTCTTTGCATTATCAAATCCATATACAATGATCAGGCGACCTTCACCTGAACTGCCATCGGATGTCAGGATCTAAGAAAACTACGCGTGATTTGTGTCAAATATGCAAAAAGTGGGTAACTTTGAAATCGAATGTATTCATGTGTTATATGTGCTCTAATATGATACACACTAATTGCGATAAACTTTTGACTAAAGTGTCAGTAGTCTTTATTAATAATGCTGATATTCCAGGTATCTTTTATGTGTGCAGATTCTGTAGAACGAAGAAGTTAAACAGCGCCAAGACCAATGTATCAGAATCAGGAAACCTAGAAGATCCCATCCTATACTTAGAGAACTGTTTCTAAAAATTCGAGGAAACATTGATTTCGATAGTCATTGCCCACATTAACTGATGTAACTTGAAGCATTAGTGTATCATAAGTGTATTTTACCGTTAACCAACATCATCGGATACGAAGAACGGAAAACTCTTGAAAGCAATGCAGTAAGTCGGAAAACAGCGCAATTCTCAATTACTGATTATGAGAGACGTCAATCTGCCTTAGCTATATAACCACGTAGATAATCTACCTCGATGACTAGACTACAAATTTCGTGAACTGCTTGATTAAGTCCCTTTGTATAATCATGTTTTCGAATATACACGACAACTGAATTTGCAACTGACATCTGTTCTAGACCTAGACTTCACATCTGAAGCCACGGCTGTTGAAGATGGTCAGTATTAACCTCCGCTAGTCGAAGCGATCAACTTGTTCTGCTCTTTCAATACGTGTGCAACGCCAGTAGATTAGTAAAACAAACAAAACAAGATAGAAAAGTGTATTATTATGGTTAGAGGGAAAAATGGTGGCTTCCGATGAACATAATTTTGATTTCAGTGATCCGGCTCGCATTGCACAACCCAGACATATTCATCATCATCATCAAAGACAGCAATACACCGGTAGCACGTACCGAATGCTTAACTGCCATACAACCATGAAAAAGTAAAATCCTAAAAGATGGCAAAGGGTGGGGCTTAAATTGCTACGGCTTCTATAGAAGAGTGAGCACAAACAAACTGGGGAGAAGTGCCTACACCTCGAATGGAACATACATTCAAACAAGTTTCGTGAATGAGTAGAGCAACATCAGCATGGCAGCTTCCTTGCGGCTTTCACTGTCATGCATCATAACAAGCTTTTTCCGTCACTCCGCTTGACAACATACAAGGTTAAGCAAACACTCCAAGAATATGCTTAGTACAAGTCCGCCACTGAACACGGTTTCGGGACATAGCCTGAAGCGTAACCACCCATTGCGATATCTGATCGCGGAGACACCAGCCTGGAAGACGCGCTGCGCCTACTCTGGAAAGGTAACTAGTAAGGGTTTTTACCTGCTTTGCCATGTGACGGTTTGGCCACCCCGAGATTTACGCCAATCAGGATGTGGCGTCGCAAAAAGAATCTGTTTCGGAAGTCGGTGGTCTGACATCCGTAAAACGTGACCCAACCAGCTCAACCTACGCAGGTTGATCTGCTTCTCTATATCGACATTACTACCCAACAACTTATTTCGGAGAGCATCGGTGCGCATACGATTGTAACAGCTAACTCCTAGAATGCTGCGGAGACACCGGTTGTCAAATACTTGGAGAACGCTGAATGTGTTCTTTACGTAAGGTCCAGGTTTCGCACCCATATAGTAACAAAGCCCGAACTGTCGCTTTATAGACTCTACCCTTGAGTAACAGAGATAGTCCTTTCTGACGCCAGAGGTGACCTAGTTTGCGGAATGCTACGGTCGCTTTAGAAATGCGTGCTGAGTCCTCGTCATCTAACGATGCAGAATTGTTGATACAACTACCGAGATACGTAAAACGATCTACAATTTCAAGAGCCTGATTGTGAAGTAATAAAGTGCTGTTCGATATGTCGATGTCCTGCAGCAGAACACTGCACTTAGAGGGTGCAAAACACATTCCAAATGCGGGCACAATAATAGATAGCTTGTTCAGTATCGCCTGTGCATCTGTGTACGAGTCGAATAGCAGAACTATATCATCAGCATAATCCAAGTCAAGAAGCTTGACGCCTGGCATTATGTGAACTCCGAAAGCTGGGGCACCATCGTTGCACAACTCCATAATTGCATCAATTACAAAATTGAACAAAAACGGAGAAATCGGTCATCCTTGTCGGACGCCACTTGTGGTGTGGAATTTGGGTGAGACTTCGTTGTAAACCCTAAAGCATCCGGATTTATGAGCATAATGTGCACGTAGTATGTTGACATACTTTTTTCGGAACGCCTTTGCACAGCAAGGTGTTAAACAGGACATTTCGATCGACAGAATCAAAAGCTCCTTTGAAGTCAAAAAAGATGACTATTGTCGGCTGTCGATAAGTGTGCCACGGTTCTAAGATCCGTCGAAGAGTAAAAATGTGGTCGACACAGCCTCTGCCAGGCTGGAAGCCAGCTTGCTGCTCTGGGATATGTGATTCCCTATGCGATGTTAATCTTCGAAGACATATGGACGCTAATAATCTCGTAATGATGGGAGTGATACTTATCCCACGATGATTAGATCATGAGCTTCGCACACCTTTTTTAAATATAGGTATGATAACCGATTCGCCCAAACTCGGAGGGACGGATTCTGATAACCACACTTCACGGAGAAGATCGCCTAGTGTGCTGATTAGGACTTGGCCACCTTTCAACAAGACAGGTGATATGTCATCGGGGCCAGCAGCTTTGAATCGTTTCATGGATTCGATACATTCTTTAATTTCTAAATCATAAGGGGGATCTACGCTAACAAACCAAGGATCACACTGCTTCAAATGAGGGAAAGATTCTGTTGCAGGCGACCAGGTGAATTGTTCTTAAATAAGTTCGGCCCAACGTGAGAGGCTGCGATTCATATTAGTGATAAGAGTACCGTCTATTTCAGCGGTAGTCTCACCCACTCCTTTTTTCGTAGGCCCAGTCGATCGAATAAGTTGGAAGAGTTTTCGCACGTTACCCGCATTATTTGCTATTTTCATTTTTTCGACCTTATTTAGCCACCACTTTTCTCTGTCTAGTCTTAAGCCCCGTTTAAGTTCATTCCTCACGTGTCTACGCTCTGTGTTGTGTCCAGGACCATGAGGTATTTTGCGTCGCTGGTGAAGAATTTCTATAGAGCGCTGTGAAATCCAGTGGGACTTTTGGGTTGGTTGTGTAGTCTCACAGGCTGTTATTGCAGCGGCTCGCATAATCCCTGCTATTTTGTTCCACCTCTCATCGGCAGTTGCACACTGAGCAACTGGGAGTGAGATACTCAAGGTGGTCCTATAAATGTCTTGAACTGCAGGCAGAGAGAATTTTCCGACCGCAATGCGTTTCCTATTCGAAGGCTTCGTACCGGAGAACTTTAATGAGAACCTACATCGCACAAGAGCATGATCTGAATCTATGCAGGTATTCCAAAAGGAGCGGCAGTCCTCAATGCAACCTCTCCAGCGAGCACTTACGGCTATATTGTCGATTTGGGCCGAAGGTTGGCTTCCATCCGGCGAGCGCCATGTGGTAATTTGACATCTTTTATGGCGAAAGGAAGTGCTGCTAATGAATAATCGAGATTGTACACAGAATTGTATAAACCGTTCGTCATTACCTGTGCGTTGGCTTTCAAGACCAAACATGCCACCTATTTGTGATTCAGATGAATCTAAGCGACCCAGTCTGGCATTCATATCTCCCGCTAAGACAACAATATCAAAGCTTTTTGCACATCGCAAAAAAGCATAAAGTTCGTCGTAGAAGGCGTTCTTCTCGTCGTCGGAATTTGTGTTAGTCGGAGCGTAAGTTGCTACAATAAACAAGCATCTCTGAGTAGGAGATTTTGAGTTTGGTCTAATATTAGTGGCTAGTCTAACTGCGCACATCCCGCTATTCCAAGGAATCCAATCGATTTGACATAATTCGGCACGTGAATTCAGCACTATACCAACACCCACCTGTCCTGAGATGGCAGCTACAGAATCACCAGAGCGGCGCAAAAAGTAACGAGTTGAAAGGTTTGGGGCAGTAAATTCAGTAATTATGGACAGATCATATAAGCGCGTTTCCGATATACAGCAAACATCAATAGATAGACTATCTAAGGTAAGAGCCAGTGCAGCTTGCTGGCCTATTTATCTGAGAGTTCTGACATTCATGGCACCGATGTGAGCTAAAGCCCATGGTTTCAGAAAGTGGTCTGTAAATTCGCGAACAGAAAATGTTTCAACATTTTCAGCGCGGTCTTTTTTAAAGCTGGGATTGACAGAGGGAGAGTTGTTAAGAATGGATGCGGGAGGGGAAGGGTCAGAAACAGTTTGAAGAGTAGGGCCAGCAGTAGCTTGTATTCGCTTACCCGCCCTGCTGTATGCAACAGGTAAGGCGACCCTGTTTATCGTGCGCGACGGCCTATGCACTATGAAGTTAAGTTTCGTATTAATAGTGACGGTCATGGTTGTATGCGGGCTGGGATACTGCCAGGCCGCCCATGCCTAGACAGGAGAACAATTAGGGTTCTCGACCAAAGCATTTGGCTTAAAAGCCTGACCCACAAGGCAGCGGGTTAGGTTGAGACCGTGTTCGTCTGACCTTTATCCATTGACCTTCCTCGTATGAGTGACTCTGAAGGTGCTTGGAGAGCACCACCCAGCATAGCTCAATGGGTCATATAAGTGCACAAACCATCGCACCACGTTAAGGTCCAGTCTCAGCGCGATGGACCCAGACATATCACATCATCAACAAGGTACATTTTAATTCTAACTATGCCCCGAAATATAATAGCAAGGAACCACACTTCAGAATTCGCAGTCGAATGAGCTATTTACAGGGTCGGATGAACAGAATTGAACTGCGCAATCTTTTTTGAATAGCGGAATCAAGTCACAACTCTCATCCGTGTGGATCTACAATATCACCAGCGTCAGCTAGTAATACGAATGCAGCGAAACCCCAAACTGCTTTATCGAACCGTTAACATACATATACACATATATACATAAGGATATATATATATTCTTATATGATTATTCTATGGTGTTATACATATACAAGCTCTTTCATACCATAATTTCTTGAATCATAAATCTTGAAAATACATAATCGATTTTAAATTAATAAGAAAGGCTCTAAGGTTATTTTTGATATCATTGACTTCACCATTTGTCTCGTCATTACTAGCATAGCAAGTGCACAGCTTGTTCGGAAGTAATTGCTTCAGTTTATTCCAGGTCAACGTGTGACAGCTGACAAACATTGGCCGCCAATCGAAACATTCGGTTCATCGATCCAAGAATAAACTACGTAACTTAGCACTTTACCCACTGGCACATCGATAACATTTATATTCACCCATGAAATCAATCTATCCATTGCGGTAATCCAAGAATCTCACAACACAGAAGAAAGACGAAATGCTCATACGAGTTTATTAAGCTCAAGGCAAGGAACTAAACGCATATAGTCAAATGAACAAACACAACACATTATGAAATATCTATGACAGGATTGCCAACTCGATATGATTTTTTATTCGATTACGTGTAAACGGGTTCAATTCAAGCCTTCGGCAGGCTAGGCACCTATAACCATCCTTGACGAATCGTATATAGCTCGATTGAGTCTGACGTTGTCAATGTCCTTATGTTTTCCAGGATATTTTCGTTACAAAGTTTCACTTGCAATCCTCCACAAACCGTCATCGTTGTGTGTTTACGATTGTCGTCCTGAGGAAATTTGTTTGCATCCTATTCATTTGTTTTAGTTTGGAAAGTATATACATCTCACTAATATAAATAAACTGTGGAAACTCTATGTTCACAACGGAATATAGAAGTGATATTTTACTTCGCGAGATTGAATTTGTGAACGAATGTAATTGTGCTTCATATAACAATCTTTTACCCTACAAGGATTTAATAAACAAACATCTACATGATAGTAAAGTAGCAGCGTGTTCGATGCTTTCCAATATTAGAAGTATATAATATTTTTTTTAAATTATTAAGAAAAGCTCTACAGTTATTCATGGAACATTAGGTTCATATAATAGACTAGCTTAAAAGCAAAGTCTTCAATTTTTCTCTTTAGGGCTCTTTTTCTCTAGCGCTGCGTCTCTTCAAGGTGGTGTTCATTGGTTCAAATTTGATGAAGTAAATAATGAAGTATTGTCAAACAATTTTTCTTTAATTTTCGCTACTGTATATTTGATACAGACATTAAATATTATTTTCACTTCAAAGTTTTAATGAAAAACAAAGTATACTAAGAAACGTATTTGCACAGTGTACTTTACCGTGTTTAAATGGTGCACACGTAAATGGTTGAAAACAAAATTTTCACGTCCATATATGATCATGCACCCGCATACCAACGCACCGTTTTTCATTATTGTCCACATATTTTGCAATTCAAGGTCAACTGAACAGTATAAAACCAGTGATAAAATCACTCTACATTACAATTACCATCGCAATATTAAATTCAGCATGCTTAAACTCAACATTGTATCCGTATTGTGTGCCGTAATAATTTTCGGTGAGTGCTATAAATTTCTAAAAAAAATTGTGACTAGAAACCTTTTTATAATAACGTTATTTTCATTTTTGCGTTTCTTACAGTCACTGGAGCACCAACAGAGTATGTTCAACTTCAATGAATGTTTATTACCATTATATTTCTGTGCTTTTTATTAATTGCAAATCCGATCGGGTTGATCTAACGAGAATGAGAATCCGCTAGAAAACATTTCGGTTTCAGTTTGGTGATTTGCCGAAAATTTAAATTTGATTTCAAGATTCATATTGTGGGCCTCATTCGGTCGATGTCGACCATGGATGTACATCACAATCGCATGAATTTTCATGTTTTACAGCTTTTTGAATGACTAAACAGTCCGATTCGGCAGGAACAATCTCTCCTGCAGCGCTTGCAACGTTAGTCAGAACTCTGTTGTAGGGCGTCAGTTACACGCCGGCGGCGTGATCTGCGATCAGCAACCAAGAACTGTATCTGATCCTCCCCAGCTTGCAGATTCATAATAATTAGATATTCATCAAAGCATTCAGTAAGAGGTTTTCATGTTTTTATGTTTGAACTGAATCTCGGAGTATGAAATTTAGCCAGATTACAATGAGGAATTTTTACATAGAGTAGGATACTCAAAAACGATTGTCAAACATGGATATGTAGGACGACCAATGTTGGAAACTGTGAATGCTACATATGTTTTTTTAGGTCTTTTTTAAGTGCATCATGTTAATAAATAAAGATATACAAGATAAAGATTTAGCGATAGAATGAGCATTTGTTCAGATAAATCGGAAACAAATTGTGAAGAGCAAAATTGTTAAACTACTGCAAATAAACGTTTTTCATGATGCCTTATATATGTGACTATTTGTTCGTAGATGTAATGCAAAAACAATTTTCGGATATATTACACTATAAGCGATATGCATACATTGTCAGTCATGGTATTATAATTTGCTGTAGACTAATTAACACTTTGTTTGATTGATAAATTTGCTAATTTTTCATTTCGTTCGATTTGGCGAAAAGATTAATGGAATTTGAATATATTTCCTCTCAGTTCTACCGAAACACCTCGAGCATTGACAAAACAAGATGCGTGAGTATTCTCAAATTTAGCGTATATCTGACTTCATATTCATCAACTAATTACATTCAAATATTTTTTTCACAGATTTAAATTACAAATAACGTTGTATGTCCTGTTATCTGTTTCAACGAAATTAATTGAGATACATTTATATTCATTAACAGTGCTGAAATTATACTCTCAATGATACTCATAATAATGTTCATAATATTCTTAATTCTGATTTCCCTTGAGTATTAAATCCGGAGCTGCTATTATCCGTTCTATCAACGCTCACTCGTTCACTGTGAATGTATAGATGTTTAGCATGCATGATTTTTGATATCGAATTGTTAAAGTCTTCATATGTTGTGGTGCTCACGTCTCCTTTATTTGAACAATATTGGTTTCTGGTTGATTGCTATTGCCAGGTGAGGACAGTAAGATCAGCTTTACTGAGTCTTGGGATAGTGGTATAGTTATAATCATGTAGCTGATGAATCATATTTTTCAAAGTAAACTTATATAAACGTTTTAACGTTCATTGATGTACACATAATTATTTTCAGTATTACACTTCAACACGAATAGTGAGTCTTCTGCAAATTAATTTTCGTTTAAATGTCTTTTGTCTCCAAGGAGTTAGTTCGATATATATTTCTTTCCAATATTGGGAGCGAGATTTCCATAATAGTTTAATATATAATTATTTATATTGACTGATAGTCAACATTATTTGACAAAAAATATGGGCAACAATTTTAACGTGACAATAGCATATAGAATCTCAATGTTCTCCCATTTAATTTAGTACATTCAATAACAAGAGATGTTCGGCATCCGTTACCTTATCATATGCATATATAAATCTTCCGAGGCTTACATTATTTCGGGTGTAGAAAAACATTCAGGCCAGGCAACACAACTATTTCGCCGGGCGAATAAAAACAAAACTTAGATTCTTATTTTGCAAAATCCTTATGAGTACCTTCGATTTAAACAAACGAACGACAATATGATTTTGTAATATGGCATATGAATCAAATTCATGATTTCGAATCAGTATAATTCCAGATTGCAAAGTAATTTAGCCAACGAATTCATACAGAATGATAAACGAATTTAAAGCGCAGTTTATGTAGTAGCATGTAATAAAAAAAGCATTGTAGACGTGAATATAATTAATTATTGAGCTTGCAATGAAAAAATCACAAGAAATGCTCCGTAGTTGTTACCTTGATAAAGTCTTCATATAGCTTTTGGTGAGTGGTAACGAGCAAGTTACAATGTTGTGAATGAGAATTAAAATTGTAATGAATGAAAAGATACTTTTTCACTTTGATAAATCTGAAGTGTTTAGAATGCTGCACTATTTAACAAAAGGATTATTCATTTTCTACAACAAAAATAACATTTGGAATTATTGACATGCTGGACCGAAGAAAATCCGCTGAAATAAATATTAAAATGAAATTTCCCTAAGACGAGGCTTTAACAAATTTTTGTAATCAAGTCATCTATATTTTCGAATGCTTAGTTACAAAAGCCTCGTATCATATTCTTACATCTTAATTGCAGTTTTCACAAATTGAATGCAATGTGAGTTGTAACAAATGACTTGGAGCAAAATAGCCTGTGAATTTTCATATATTTTCTACATCATTATTTGAAATAATAGTGCATTGTTCTGGAACATATTATTTCAATACCAAATGTTCTAAACAAAATGGGTAGCATGATTAAATAAATTATTTTTTTCGTTTCGAAGACTATGTTACACTGAACAATAAATCCACCAATAGTATGATAAATAAAGTAACGAATTGACATAATATTTCGATTTTCCGATAATAATAATAATAATAATAATAATAATAATAATAATAATATTAATAATAATAATAAAAATAATAATAAAAATAATAATAATAATAATACCGCATTGATTTGAGTGCATTTGGGGGCACATCGCTCGTATTTCGTGGACATCTTGTAATCAAAGATCTAGAGATAAATGCTTTGCAATACGATTCTCTTTCCTAGATTAAATTGGAGTAAAATAATTCTTGATAGTTTTGCCTCTCATCTGATTTAAATGTTAGTACGTGAACGATTTATTTGGTATTTTCAAATGTTTGTATTTTCATGTTTTACCGGATATGTCAAATTTAGAATCGCTAATCGAACTCAGTTTATATTGTGATTATGTAACGTTTATTTTTCGAAAATAATCATTTTTGAACTAATTTCTTTTTCACTTTCAATTCCCAATAACCACTGATAAAGCAATTTTACAATATTTCTATTATCCCTTTCCAGGGAATCGTTGATGTATAAATAGTGAGTCATTATCAACTCTGTAATCATAATCTGTAGATAATTTCGTACCCTCTCATGAATACCAAGTTTTGTTTTCCGAAATCATCCGGCAACATATTGTATTGTTACTATAAATGTATCATTGAGGCATACTAAATAAAATTTATTGGCATTTCTCTAAAAAACTGCTATAATTAAACTTCTCCCGTTCAATTCACAGTGAGGGTGATCCAGATTTGTGAGTTATTTTCATTTTCAACTCTCATATTGTTCTTGTCAATATTGACTAGCTATCAAGTGACTCATTTGTGCTTACCTGATTGTACCGTAATTTCACCCAATATTCACACGAATCTGGGTAAAATTAATTTGCTCATCAATTACATAAATTCAAAAGAACATATTTTCCAGCTGTAATTAAATTAAGTCAGGCTTATCGATATAAACATTTCAGCGATATATGTACAACGTACGCTCGTATGTTATTATTACGATCGAATGGTATAACGTGGAGATATCACCAATCATTGAGCGAATAAATATGTGCTCACTCAAATACCGAGTTGCTCTGTCATATGTAAGAGAGTAGACAATGAAAATTGATTCACGAAATCATACTACAACCTGCGCAATAATAACCTCTGTTCAATTGAATTCGAATTCGGATGCCGCCAGATTCGACATTTCCGTAACTTGAAATGAATATTTGAAATTTTAAAGTTAGATACCCTGAATCAAATGCTACTCACAGAATGAATAATAATTAAATCTACCGCAACTGTAGAAAGTTGAGAATAAATTTACACCAAATAAAATAATTTTACTTTTTTGTTTATTCGATTTTAGTTTAAAGGCGGGAAACTCGACGTGAGTTTTATTTAGTGAAATTCAATCATAGAGAAATGTTCTAGTATCATGAGCTTACATTAGTTTTCTGATCGGCAGTTCAAATTTTCCTTAAATATAGATAGATGATTGAGTTCAAGTAAATATCTTAGTGTACAGCCGGAGCAAATATGACAATTTGTTCCGGAATAGGATTTCGTGAGATTCAAAGAAGATCTGTTTGCTATTTACACTCTTATTCCGAAACCTAGTAGTGTTCTCTTGATTTATAAAGGTATTTCGCAAATAATATGTTATAAATTATTTCATTTTACAGAATTGACGAACTCTATGAACGGTAAATATACTATTCACTATTTTAAAATAAGCTACAACTTTCTGGATTAGTTAATGCCTATCGCATACATGTTACATTTCAGATTTACTGTAAGGGCAATCTAGTAAGTATACAAAATTTCCTGTCATATTACAATACCAAATGATGTGACAAATTCTGATATATTTGTCCACACTTTTACTCATAACACAGCGAAAAAGAATATTTGGATTTGTGAGTTTCCTATTTGCAGATATTCAAATTAATTGATAATGTACGTTTATAACTGATCATAATAATATGTGATATTCGAAGTAGAACGCAAATCTACAAATAATTGTATATTTGAGAACGGAATTGAAAAAAAATTCCTCGTTATTTATTTGTTGAATTATTTCAACTATATTTTCCAGAATGGGAATGCAGCAAGAACTGTGAGTATTTTATTTCATCCATCCAAATTTACGTTTCCAGCTCAAATTTCTTCAATGACTAACTGATAAATATCAACGGTACATATTATATATAGCAAAAATGTAATAATTATTCACGGGATTATCTCAAATCTTTACGCAAAGCAATTAGGAAGGGAGCATCTACAAAAAAGCACTGGAAATGTACTGTGAAATTCTTACAACCATTATACATTATGACCACCGGCACAACGCGTGTGGGCATATGTAATCGAAATTTTTCTTCGTGCCAACCTTATCCAACAGTTGGTTAAAAGTTTGAAACTATTTATAATCTGTATTCCCAGCATGGATTCCGAAGTGAAAAAGTGAGTTCACGTCGATTTAAGAACGGCCAATTTACAATACAGACTGTACTTTCTACGACATATTTTAATAAGCAGTGTAAAGAATACATTTTTTAAGCATTATTCTGGACTACATGGAGGTATTTGCGAAAAATTTATAATTCTGTCCGTTAGATAAAAGCTGATTAAACAAATCTATTACGGTAACATGCTCATCTTTACAATATGCGTGTTCCAATATTTACAAACTGTGGTTAAATAAGTAACTAAGATTAAATAGGTAATTTTCTAGCTGTCTTGTAACGCTCACTAATTAGTACGATTATGCCTGACGTTACTGTGGAATTGTATGACAATTTTTTATAATTTTCCTGCGTTAATCTCAAGGATTCAAGAATTCAAGAATTTATGGTTAAACAGTCAATGGTTTACAACAGCACAGGATTACGTTATGGATGAAAATGTGAAAAATATAATAGCATGAAAGGGATACAGAATATAAAATATAAGGCTCACGAATGATGTTCGTTAGCATGTGTAAGTCCGATTTCGCTTCAAACAACGCCAATGAATGAGTGTCCACTACAAGTTTTAGTAGGGAATTCCAAAGAAATAAAGCACGTAAGGCGAACAAATGGCGTGTACAATTAATACTGGAATTTGGGACGTTGAAGGATAGAGTTTGTCCGCATCTCACTTTCTCGTCAGACACATCAACCAATAGTTGTAGTGAAAGTACTTCGGAAGACACAATTCTATAGGTCAGAATAATGTCGCTTCTAATCCTCCTTCGGGTAAAGTCACAAATACCCAAACGTCTCAATCATTCGGTGTTCGGAACATTGCGATTGATTCCTCGATAAAACTGTCAAAATGAGAATATCCGGGACATGAAAGAATGATCACATGATGGAAAAATGATATTCGAATATTTTGGAGTCTTCTTCAGTCTGTGATGTGTGCACGGTCCATAATGCGCCATGAGAACCTGCAGCATTCGATACACACGCGTTGCATAACATTATTTTTTGCTAAACCATAACTGTTCACTAACACTGCAGCACCAATACCATTAGGCTCATAAAACTAAATAATTTTCAAACAATTCGTTTATTGATTTCATTACATTGATTTAGAATTGAAGTAAAACTAAACTTGTGAGTCAATTTTTTAAATGCATTCTCTACAATTTGTTAGATTGGCGCCATTTGAGAAACGATTTGTCTAGATTAAACTATTCGATCGACATTAAATACGTTTTTACATGTTCGTAGTAACGGGCAAATTCTTTTCTGGTAATTATTTGTCAAATTCCATGAAAATGAAAAATCTCGTATTTGCGTTATATACCAATTTATCGCAGATATAAAGTGACGTGAAGCATATTTCATGTCGATTTATTGCTTTATAGCGCGCTTTTTACAACCTCACACTTAATTCCATCATTTTATTGGACACATGCGTTCTGTTAGTTCACAGATTTTACGTTTTGTATTCACTCGATCAAGGAGGCGAAGAAGAAACTAATTCTATATTGATTATTTGTAGTTGCTTTCGCGTGAAAGTTTTACTGTTTAATCTAAATCTTTCATTTTGTATACTAGCGTTTGGTTTGGACATTTTTTTGTATTTTTATTACATTCTACGTTATAACATGCAAGATTATGAAAACAGAAGATTTATTTAGAACAGTTGCAAATAAACATGTTTATTCCGATTAGTCTCGGACTTTCTAAATCGGTATACTTACTAAAATTGATTCGTATGTTGAACTCTAATTATTGTCAAAAACTTCATTCACGACGTAACAATGAAAGTCACATATCAAGCCTGTTAAAATTTCGTCAAATTATATGATGCGTACATTTAAGTCGCGTGTCACTTTCTCTGGGATGTTAGATGACTTATTTTTGTGCTTTTTGGTGGACAACACAACATTGGTTCTGTTTCGTTTGTACTCATCGTAAAAGCAGCACGATCGAAATCTGCATCCCGAAAAAACCAGTGAATATGTTTTAGATAATTCGCATATGAATGCACTAAACACAGGTCTTTGAACAAAATATTCATAAATGTATGTATTTTATTACACGCATCCCACACTCAACAAATGTGTTTTACCGCATCTAGATACGCTTTGTTTGCATATGTGAACAAACCTGTTGGTTGCACTAAGATTTTCCAATATTAGCCTAAATTTCCTATCGCAGAATACGAACATGTTATTTAAGCATGATTATCTAAGCGTGTGGATAACATGAATATACTATTACCGAACAACCTTAGAAATAAAATTAAGAGGTTTTAGATTTTTATTCGACAGATCACATTTAACACCAAGCATTTAATTGTTCAACTAATAAGCGAACAATATCAATGTTAATATCAGGCACTCAAGGGATTTAACGAATAGTTTCATGTGTTTAAATCATATTTTTTTCTATTTTACGCAAGATATTCCGGGCGGTATGTACGCATGTAAGGTTTTATTTTTACAACCTTATTTTGAACTAAAAGGTTCTCATTTTTACACAAATTATTTAAAATGTTCTGTGTAGACATTTGTTGCGCTTTGTTTTGTAATTTGAACGCATATGGTGAAGTTTGAGCCCAAAGGAAATCTGCAATATAATATTGAATTTTCAAGTTTATATAAATTAGTTGTATTAAGCGCACTGGTTTAATCGATACCAGATAACCCAGAATATATTGCTTCTGCAACGATTATCGGGAAAATGTCATACACATTCGGAGTTATGATCTGATCTGACTTTGAATGATAGTATTTTTGGGATTCTTTAAGTTTCTGATTAATAGCGGACTCAAAGGAGATGAACTATGGACGTGTGAAATTTCGTCGTCATATTTGTTTTTAATCATAAAAGTATTCATTTTTCATTGAACGTGTCAAAGATGAACATATTTTGGACAAAAGGTCACCTGGATCAATTTTCACAGTGAGACGATAATATGAAGAGCAAGCAGGATAATATTAAATAGAATTAGGCGTGCATGACGTTTCTTTTACTCAAACAAATTTTCGTGAAGATATTTCATTAAAATCATAGGTTAATATTTTATAACATTGTTCGAATCGAAAGTCTGCGCTACTCTGACGACACAGATATGGTTCTGTCTACAAGCGGCATCGAAATACAACTGATTTTGTGGAGAGAATTACAGAATGTTCAACTTGGATGATTTTCCTTATTATATTGGCTTAGTATCCATCTGAAATTTTACCGACTTGGAAAACTAAAGGATGCATTTGATAATTTAAAAAACGTGAATTATGTAATGACTACTGATGGTAAAATAGCTTTTATTGACACTAAAACGTTTCAGGCAATTCTCTGTAGGGAACTGGTAATGGATATACGCAAATAACAGAAAATGTTTTTTGCAACTTTATCTTCGGAACGCCTGATTTTAAGATTAGGTTTCGTAACTAAATTGTGTCATGATTCACTGAAAGTTTTCAATGGTCAAGCATAATTTAAAGAATAATTTCTACGTAGTCTATCATTATATTCATCTCCCGGGAATAAAACGCAGTGTGTAAACAACTGATTCAGCACTGCAAACTAACAACATGATAATCATAAATATATCTGAAAATGAACGTTTGTGAAACGTAGGTTTTAATACAGTGGTATACTATCTCTCTACTACTTATTATTTCTTAATGCTTTCAGCTATCAAGACATGGCAATGCCTCTGTAAGTCGACATTTTGTTTTCCTTGAGTATTTAGGTCACTCCCAGCATTAGCCTCATTCAAATTTGATTTCGCTAACGCTACGAAACATTCAAAGCCTTTTAAATGACTCTTAAAAACGCGATAATTTTGCGTACATACTGTTTCGAAAAAATGGGATATTTTGCACTCAAATACTGTTTTGTCAGTTCCATCGGCGATATATTGACATCACCTAATGTAGGAATAAGCTCATTTACATGCATTTTCACCAAACGCACTTACCGGGTTTCGTGCTGTTTGCACTCCTCAGATAGGGGCGATATTAACATGATCCGCATGCGCTTGAAACACTGTCACGCTTTAATGATAAGGTTGGATAACGTTGGTATATATGCCAGTACAAAAGCGCAAATTGTTTACCATTTTTTCACGGTTTCAATCGCATGCTGATTATGATCCTACTGTCACTACTTGATGAGTGAAAGCAGCACGAAACCGGTTGAGGTGAGTGTGTATGTGTGATCTAAATGGTATCACAATTTAAAACGCGTAGATTATTTACGACATCGCTGCATGCATTACAATATCTTTTGTCTTTTGTAGCGAATATTCTAACCGCATTTAACGACTGGAAGAGGGAGTTGGATAGATAAGATTGACTTCACGTTTGTAACTTGGACATTTCCAGAAATTTACCACAGTCAAATGCCATCTACGTCGTCGAGAGCTTGAGATTACGACAATCTGTGGTACACTTCAATAGTTGTTTTGGTTCTAGTTGTTGAGTCGTCACACATGAGTTTGAGTAAACGGAGTGCTTTTGAATATGAATACAGCGGAGTTTAGCACGGATATGTTCTATTTCCGCTTCATCTTCCCATCTTTATAAATTATTTACCACTCTCATATGTCGACAAAATTTATTCTCTTCATGATGTGAAGATGTTGATGCTAGTGAATTCAGCAGAAGACTGTGAGAAAGTGGAAATGTTCTAGTTGAAATTATCCGCATGGGATGCTGTGAGTGATATGACATTTAACACACGGAAACCCAAGTGACTCCACATTCGCCAAATTATGTCTTCAATATATCGACTTTTAAAATGTAACTCGTTATGGAGGTTGGTTGAGAACGACAATTTAAGTATTGATTAGTGGAATCCTGAATAGCACGGTTTATTGCCAGAATGTATGTCGACAGTCGGAGTTATTGCTCTGTTAAATAAAGTATAACAGAGCACAACAATGCTAACAAAGTTTTTTCGATTTTCCGTACACCGCAAAATTGCCTCGTCTAGGTCTATGTGACATTGCTCAAATGAGGATACGGCGCAAAATTAATCTTCTCTATAGAATTGTGTCTACCGAAAGGCATCCACTATGGCAATTGATTCACGTGTTTAATGGGAAAGCGACACTTCGTCATATCTCATCACATTGTATCGCACGCTTTCGTATTGACGGCCGAGTCACTCTTAACCGTACTTGCTACATTTGCTTGAAATTCATTACCTCAACATTTACAGGTGTTTTTGTAAATTAAAATGATTTTAACCACAAATCCTTGAAAACTTGAATACTTAAATTATGCTAATCGTAAACCTATCATAGTTTATTAGGTGACTTGTTTCATGATTGATGTGTTGCTTTCTGAACAAACGTGGATGAAGAAAATTTTCTAATTTGCGTGACATTTCATCAAATACAGACATAAATAAAATATATTCCGCGAAATATACGACATGTTAAACGTTGGAGCTTTACTTCATTGAAGGCCGACTTACCGTGTTTGTTACATTGAAATTCAGGGTGAATAAACGTTGCAGTGTATTTCGTATCATGTAATCGTTTGACACAAAGAGAATAATAACTCAAACATATCCACCGAATTTTGCTAGCATTACTTTGCCTAACTAATGCATTTTTCGCTATTGAATTAAAAGGTATGATTTGGGAAATCAGCTGTGAGTTCCAACATAACATTTTAATTAGGATTCCGGTTAGCTATATGAAAATTAGAAATATTTGAAAGATATAATTTATTGGATTAACAGGTAATTTGTTAATGGAAATTTTTTCGTCTGCGCGAAACCACCATCAATAATCGAATCCAACAGAAAGAGGCAGCTCGGGCTGGCAGAGTCTAACATTACGAATAATCGGTGAATATGTTTTATCGAAACAGTCATTGACAAATATTACTCAAAACTATTTGAAGCATTAATCCATATATATATATATATATATATGCGCGATTTATTCTTATGTTTAGTGTTAAATTCCGGGATCTTTGGGATATACTATCAATCCTTTATGGGTAGTAATGCTAAATGATGCGGCGCAATCTTGAGGCATTCGGTATGTTCGTGCGTCAGGTTGGCTACATGAAAATTAGAAAAATTAGAAAGATATAATTTGCCGGATTAACAGGTTGTTGTGTTCTTGGAGCGAGTTCCGGCTGACCCAACACTCACGAAAGCGGTAGAAGACGACTGACAGAATGCCTCGTGTTTTACAGCTTATTTGTATATATATGTTAGCCAATTAGATGAGCGAAATGAAGTCAAGCTACTGAGCCAAGCTACTAACCTAATGGAGCCAAGCTACTATGTTGATTTAAATTTAAAAAAACGATCAATACTTCCAAAACAGTGTGAGGTTTGGCGTCCCTAGATTAAACGACCTTGACACCTCCCTCTGCGAAAAAAGGACGTTCACGTTCGGTCAATACATGCCTCATTTCTTGGATTGATTTGAAATGGTTGAACCATTGTTTTCCTTTGTGTTGGGTATCTTCTTTCTGGTGTCTCGTTTGTGCGATATTGTTCAGCAAGACGGTTGTAGACTCTTTGCCTTTGTTCATCAGTGCTTATAGGTTCATCTTGAGAAACATGCGGTGCCAACGCATGGGAATCGTTATACTGCTTCCGTGAACTACGAGTTGCGATTTTTTGTGTATAGCATTCGCCTCAGAGCCACGTGGACCACATGTACCGCAAACCGGTTCCTCTTTATAGTAGCTTGATCTTGTGAAACGGCCACGAATAAATTTGCTTTCTTTATAGTTTCGAGAACGGTTTTCACGATTACCTTGCTGTCTGCGTGGTTGTTCATTACGCGCGTTGATTGTCCTTGGAAGCCTAGCAGCGGTCGGAAAGACTGCGTTTGGGATTGTCTGCTTTGTAGAATCATTGTCACCTTGATGCGATTCGTTGAGGATATCGTAAACATGTTTGCGTATCAACAGTCGACTTGTTCTTGATAAAGAATTCGCCTGGCACACAGTTGCGGTTTTTGTTGAACACAGATATTTCAGAGGCACACTGAGTAAATTTAGCCGTTCGATCCAATCCATTCCACGCAAATCGAGTTTATCATGAGGAGTTAAGTAAACTAAACCAGTTGTTTTCTCACCAATAAAATCGATCTTACACGTAAGTTGTCCGTCAATCCGCAGTGGTTCACCAGAGGCATTTCGCACATTCATTTCTTCGGGATAGACTGTTGGGCAACGAATCTGCTTCCACATTGAGTGGGAAATCAATGTGACTTCTGAGGCTGTGTCGATTTGCAACGAAACGGTCTTGTCTTGTTTTCTTACTGCGACATAGTTTCGTCTGCTTTCCAAATCTGCTCTAAAGGTTGCAATGACAACATTCATTCTGCCATGGTTCCCATTCGATTTCGGATTATGAAGACGATTTGCATCGGTTCGATAGTTCGTTCCGCAATGCGACTCTTTGTGACCTGCGGCACTCATAAGTTCTGAAATGACAATCTTTCGAATAGTGCCAGCCATCGCAATTCCAACAAGCACTTTTCAGTTTCAATGACTTTTTGAGAGGACTTTGAGAATTACTGTGTGCTGCTGAGTTCCTGTACACTTGAGGCTCCATTTTCTGTCCAGCGTTCTCAATCAACTTGTATCATGCTTAAGGTTCACCATCCTTTGACATTCGGCTGCTATATATATATATCAGGCTTGTGCTTTCATACATACATACATACATATATCAATCTATCCAGTGGAAACGAGGTGGCAATGTAGACAGGCTGATCTAATACCAATATGAAGGTTCGGTTTAGAATCCACTGCACTTGCCCCCTTTTAATAATGCGTTTGAAACTGCTCTTCATTAAACCTTGGTTTGAATTGAGTAAAGATACTGTTTTTAGAATGTAGCAACGTCCGGATGGTGATTTTGATATCTGCTTCGGAATCGTCGTCTAAAATAAGCATCAATCCAAATACGTGGAACAAGAAATCATTCAGCTGTAGTAGCCTTCTCGTGATATTTCACATGGAGAGTGCTCAGCTACTGTTTATGTTCTCGTTATTCATATGTTGAGATTCATTTAAATCCTTTTTCTTTAATCGCAGTGTTTTGACCACAGATGATGTGTAAGTTTTTGAAATTGCTTTTTTACACGATCCACTTTATTTCATAATTAACTGTGAAATTTCACGCATTCGTTTACAGTCGCTTCCTAACACAATATACGTAAGTATACTGACAGTAATTTATTTTATGTTGGTAGTATGAACAAACCAAATTTATAAGAGAACTGACTAATTCGAAGACGGTAATTAATTAAGACTACAAGAAATTCGGTTTGGACGCAGGAAGTCAAGAAATCAATGCCTAAAAGGATTAAAAGAGGAAAAGGTTTTCAGTCTTTTGCATTTAAATGAATGCATACATATGCAAACTTGTATAAAAGATATACATGCATACATACGTACATACACACATACATGCATACATGCATATATAAATATATACATCATGAAGGCATTCATACATACATAAATGCGTAAATTCATACACACATGAATTCATACATTTATATTCATTTTTATACATACATAAGTATGCTGTTCCACTGACCTAATAATAATATTATAATATTCGATGTATTCTCGATTTACAGTTTGTCTGATCAATAGTAAGTTGCAGTAATTAAGTACACATTATGCGTCTGTTGCATGAATATTAATAAAATACGTGCATCGTATTTGGGTTCATCATGTCTAATGCCGTCAAGTATTGAATAAAAATGCTTTATAAACATTTCTAAAGTAAATGAATTAAGTGGAATATTTGAGTTTATATTGATGCGTTAAATCGGTATTTGACCAACGCGTTTTTCAATTTATTCATTTTGCTGATCTTCTAAAGATGTACCCCTTCAAGATATCCACACTTGGTTTGATAGAAAATCTCTTATCCTATTCAAAAGATTTTCTTTATGAATAATTCATGCATTATTGTTTACAAATGTTTACTACATTTACCAGTGAAACTGTTTCGGTGTATAAACCTATTACGCCGGAGAGAGAGTATTTCAATCAAGTGTTCCGCGAAGATGTTTCTTTAAATTCGTCTCGAGCAAATCATGGTTATCAATATTACCCCATGTACTGTTTTTCATAGTGAAAGACATTTTCATGTTTGCTATAAAATTATTTTAGAACTCTGTGAATTTTACCAATTAATGTCTCATTTCATTACATTTTTAGCATTGAGGAATAACTGAATAAACTGAATAAACTTCATTTAATTTACTACAAACAGCAATCGGATCATCGAATCCATGTAAGTTGAATTGATCAAGTAATCCGAAAGCATTGAAACTCATATAATTATCGAATGATTCTATGTTTTGCATCAGGAATAACGCTGAGAATGAATTGTGAGTATTTCGTTATATGAAAACCATCAATAAACCGTCTTCAGGATTTAAAGTGCGTCAGACACATCCGTGCTTACTACTCGAGTTTGACGTATAATCAAATCTTCTAATTAAGTAGGTAATTTAGATTATTGACAACAAGATAAGCATGAAATAATTTATTTAAAAATCCGTCTATCAGAATCAATTCGAAGTACGCAATATTTGAATAATAGCATCTATTTATATCCTAATTTTGGCTAACTAGAACTGTGCGTTCGACTAAAAAATTTCAAATTCACATAGAATTCTGAGATGCGCAAACAATCACAGGTTAAAAGTTGAAGTAGTTCAGGTTGATGTCTCTCATGCAATTCTACACAAAACTGAATAAACTACATTTAATTTTCAATAAAAGCCATCGGATCGTCGAATCCATGTAAGTTGAATTGATCAAGTAATCCGAAAGCATTGAAACTCATATAATTATCGAATGTTTCTATGTTTCACATCAGGAATAAAGCTGTGAATGAACTGTGAGTAATTCGTTATATGTAAACCATCAATAAACGGTATTCGTAAATTAAATTTTCATGTTTTACAGCTTTTTGAATGACTAGACATTCTGATTCGAGAGGAACAATCTCTCCCTCAGCGTTTGCAACGAGGGTCAGAACTCGTTTGTAGGGCGTCAATTACACGCTGGCGGCCTGATCTGCGTTCAGCAGCCAAGAGCTGTATCTGCTCCTTCCCAGCATGCAGATTCATATTACTTAGATATTCATCAGAGCATTCAGTAAGAGGTTTTCATGTTCTTATGTTTAAACTGAATCTCGAAGTATGAAATTTAGCCAGATTTCAATGAGGAATTTTTACATAGCGTAGGATACTCAAAAACGATTGTCAAACATGTATATGTGGGACGACCAATGTTGGTTATTTATGAAAACTGTGAATGCTACATATGTTTGTTTGGTTCTTTTTTGTGTGCATCATGTTAATAAATAAATATATGCAAGATAAAGCTTTAGCGATAGAATGAGCATTTGTTCTGATAAATCGGATACAAATTGTGAAGAGCAAAATTGTTAAACTCTTGCTAATAAAGGTTTTTCATGATGGATTATATAATGTGACTATTTTTTCGAAGATGTAGTGCGAAAACCATTGTCGCATATATTACACTATCAGCGATATGCATACATTGTCAGTCATGGTATTATAATTTGCTGTAGACTAATTAACACCTTGTTTGATTGATAAATTTGCTAATTTTTCCATTTTTCGATTCGGCGAAAAGATTAATGGAATTTAAATAAATTTCCCCTCAGTTCTAACGAAACACCTCTAGTATTGACAGGAAAAGATGCGTGAGTATTCCTAAATTTAGCGTATATCTGACTTCATATTCATCAACTAATTACGTTCAATTGTTTTTTCACAGATTCGAATTACGTGAAAAGTTGTATGTCCTGTTATCTGTTTTGACGAAATTAATTGAGATACATTTATATTCATTAACAGTGCTGAAATTATACTCTCAATGTTATTCATAATAATGTTCATAATATTCATAATACTGATTTCCCTCAAGTACCAAATCCGAAGCTGCTAATATCCGTTCTATCAACGCCATCGCGCGTTTACTGTGAATGGATAAATGTATAGCATGCATGACTTTTGATATCAAATTGTTAAAGTCTTCATATGTTGTGGTGCTCACGTCTCCTTTATTTGAACAATACCGGTTTCTGGTTGATTGCTATTGCCAGGTGTAGACAGTAAGATCAGCTTTACTGAGACTTGGCATAGTGGTATAGTTATAATCATGTAGCTGATGAATCATATTTTTCAAAGTAAACTTATATAAACGTTTTAACGTTCATTGATGTACACATAATTATTTTCAGTATTATACTTCAACACAAATAGTGAGTCTTCTGCAAATTAATTTTCGTTCAAATGTCTCTTGTCTCCATGGAGTTAGTTCGATATATATTTCTTTCCAATATTGCGAGTGAGATTTCCATAATAGCTTAATATATAATTATTTATATTGACCGATAGTCAACATTCATTCATTCAGTCCTCATTAGGCGAAGACAACTTCCCGCCAGTGGTTACAGTCTGTCACTGCTTTCTTTGCCGTCTGCACCGTGAATCCTTGTGCATGTAGTTCGCGTTCCAACGTTCTGCGCCAAGTTTTCTTGGGCCGTCCATTTTTCGTTTACCTTGCAAATGGCAGTGCATGGCTACCTTCGTATGCGAACTGGGATCCATCCTGCAGACATGACCAAACCACGGATCTGTTGTCATCGTTCCGTAGCAATGCAGGTTCCTACGGGATAGGTTTGCTAGCCCTAAGCCCAACCCTCCTTCTTTCTCAGACGGGCTTGGGACCGTCCTTGGCGGAGTTGACAAAAAATATGGGCAACAATTTTAACGTGACAATAGCATATGGAATCTCAATGTTCCCCCATTTAATTTCATACATTCAATAACAAGAGATATTCGGCATTTATTACCTTATCATATGCATATATAAATCTTCCGAGGCTAACATTATTCCCATTGTAGAAAATCATTCAAATTAATGCCGAGCAAAAAATTATTTCGCTTTGCAAATTTAAATAATACTTAGACTCATTATTTCGCAAAATCCTAATGAGTTCCTTCGATTTGAACATTTTCCTATTTTCTTATATGGCATATGAATCAAATTCATGATTTCGAATCAGTATAATTCCAGATTGCAAAGTAATTTAGCCAACGAATTCATACACAATGATAAACGAAGTTGAAGCGCAGTTTATGTAGTAGCATGTAATGAAAAAAGCATTGTAAACGTAAATAGATTTAATTTTTGAGCTTGCAATGAAAAATAACAAGAAATGCTTGGTAGTCGTTAGCTTGATAAAGTCTTCATATAGCTTTTGGTAAGTGGTAACGAGCAAGTTAAAATGTTGTGAATTAGAATTACAATTGTAATGAATAAAAAGATACTTTTTCACTTTGATAAATCTGAAGTTTTTAGAATGCTGCACTTTTTAACAAGAAGATTATTCATTTTCTACAACAAAAATAACAAATCGGAATTATTGACATGCTGGACCGAAGATAACGTTTCACTTTGACAAATGTACAGTTTTTAGAACGATGCCGATGTTCATCTAAAAGATTATCCGTGCAACAATGATTGCCAATGGGAATTATTAACATGCTGGACACAAAAGATAATCCGTTGAAATCAATAATGAAGAGAAAATTCCCTAAGTTGATGCTTCATCACATTTTTATAATGGAGTCTACTTCATTTTCGAAAGATTAGTTACGAATCCGTCGTATCATATTCTTATGCCTTAATTACAGCCTTGAAAAATGGAATCCAATGTGAGTTGCAATAAATGACTCGAAGTAAAATATCATCTGAATTATTATACATTCTAAACACGATTATTTGATAGACTAGCTCAATGCTCGGGTGCATATTATTTTAATACCAAATGTATTAAAAGACTACGCAGTATGAATAAATACATTATTATTATCATTGCAAAGATCATATTATATTGACTAAGAAAACGACCAATAAATATAGCATGATAAATAGCGTAAAGAATAGACATAACATTTCGATTTTTCTATAATAATACGGCATTGATTAGAGTGCAAGTGCGGACACATTGCTCGTATCAAGTTTACATCTTGAAATCAGAGATCTGGAGATAAATGCTTTGCAATACGAAGCTCTTTCTGAGGTCAAAATGAATAAAAATAATTATTGCCAGTTTTGGCTATCATCTGAACTAACATTTTGATTAATTATGTAAAATGCAACAAAATTGTATTATAATTGTACATAAACGCAATATGAATGATAAAACTCAATCACCATAAAGAATAGTATATAAACGATTTATTTCCCTTTTTAAAAATGTTTATATTTTTATATTGTTCCGGATATTTCATACTTTGAATCGATAATGAAACTCAGTTTATATTGTGAACATGTAACGTGCAAATGTTTCGGTAATAATCATATTTCAGTCAATTTCAATATCACTTGTGATTCCGCATAAGCACTAAATAAGCAATTTTACAACATTCGTCTAATCTCTTTCCAGGAAAGCGGAGGTGTATACAATGTGAGTCATTGGCAACTCTGTATTCATAGTCTGTAGATATTTTCGGACCCTGTCATAACTAGCAAATTGTTTCTGAGAAATTATTACGCAACATATTGTATAGTTACTATAAATGTATTATTAAGTCATACTAATGATCATTTATTGACATTCGTCTACAAAATTGCTATAATTGAACTGTTTCCGTTCAATTTACAGTACGAGCGATCCAGATTTGTAAGTTATTATTTGAACTCTCATATTTTACTTGTCAATTTTGAATTGGTATGACGTGACTAAATTGCGCCTATCTGATTGTACCGCAATTGTTACCTAATACTCAGAGGAATATGGGTAAAAGAAATTAGCTCGTAATTACGCAAATTAAACAAAACCGCGTGTCCAGCGGTAATCAAATTAAGTCACGGTTATCGTTAAAATTATTTCAGCGATGAATTAACAAATAACGCTTGTATGTTATTATTAATTTCGCATGTTTTGACGTGGAGATATCACCAAGTTTTTAGCGACTTACTATGTGCTAAATCAAATACCGAGTTAATGTTTCCTACACTGAAAATAATAACTGCAGTTCAATGTAATTCAAATTTGAATGCCCCCAGATGCAATATTTCAGTAACTTAAAAATTATAATTGAAATTTTAACGTTAAATATTTTGAATCAAATGCTCCTCACAAAACAAAAAATAATAAAATCTATCAATACTTCAACAGTATATAATTAAATTTGCACCGCATAAAATAATTATCTTTTTTGTTTACTCGATTTTAGTTTAAAGGCGGAAGATGAGCGGTGAGTTTTATTTCGTGAAATTCAATCATACCGAAATATTTCATTATCATGTGTTGATATTAGTATTCTGATCAGGAGTTCAAATTTCTCCTAAACATAGATAGATGAATGGGTGCAAGAAAATATCTAAATGTACAAAAATGTATGGATTCATAGCAAACATAATTATTTGTTGCTGAATAGGATGTCGTGTGATTCCAAGAATATCTGCTTACTATTTTCAGTGTCATTTCGAAATCTAATAATGTGTTCTTGAATTACATAATTATTTCTCAAATAATGTGTTTTAATTTATTTCCTATTACAGAATTGACGCACTTTATACAGAGCAAGTCTTTTATTCACTATATTATAATAAGATACTTCTTTCTGGAATAGCTAATGCATATCGCATACATGTCTCATTTTAGATTTTCTCAGAACGCAACCACGTAAGTATACACAAGTTCCTGTGAATTTACAATACAAAATGATGTAATAACGTTTTCTATATTTTGTCCACACTTTTGTTCTAATACCACAGCGAAGATGAAAATAACGAATTGTGAGTTTCCTAGTTGCAGTTATTCAAAATAATTGATAATGTACCTTGGAAAATGAATAGAGAAATACCTAATTGTGGAAGTAGAACGCAAATCTACAAATAATTGAAGATTTGAAAACGAAATTAAATCTAATTCATCGATGATTCATCATTGAACTACTTCAAATATATTTTTCAGAATGGAAAGGCAGAAAAAACTGTGAGTATCCAATTCCAGCCATCCAACGTTACGTTTCATTCGACAATTTCTATTATGAATAACCAATAAATATTCACCGTCCATGGTATATATAGTATATATAGCAAACACGTAATAATAAATCACGGGATTACCTTCAATCTTTCAACAACAAGCGTCTTCAAAAAAAATGAAAAACGCATTAAAATGTATCGAGAATATTTACATACACTAAACATAATGACCACACGCACAACGCTTGTGGTCATAAGTAATTGCAAATTTGTTCGTGCCAACCTTATCGGAAAGAGTATCCAACTTCATCCATCCAACTTTACGTTGTATCCGACAATTTCTATTATGAATAACAGATAAATATTCACCATACATGGTATATATAGCAAACACGTAATAATAAATCATGGACCTACCTTCAATATTCAAGCAAAATGATTCAACAACAAGCGTTTCAAAATAAATCAAAAACGCATTAAAAATGTATCGAGAAATCTTTACACACACTAAACGTAATGACCACACGCATAAGTAATTACGAATTTTGAGTGCAATCGGTTAGAGTTGTTTTCGGGTTCTTTGCATTATGAATACACGATCGGTCCCAAACATATTCCAATCGATTGCTAATTACGAATTTCTTCGTGCCAAACGTATCCATAAGTTGGTTAAAAGTTTGAAACTAATTATATTCGCTATTTACAGCATAAAATTGGAAGTTGGCAAGTGAGTTCATGTCGATTTAAACACGGCCAATTTAAAATCCGGACAGCTCTTTTTGCTGCATTTTTAACGACGCAGTGTGAATAACAAATTTGTGTTAAGACTTATTCGGTACTATAGCAAGGTATTTAGCGAACGTAATATCTCAGTCCGTCAGATTAAATTTGACTTAAACTTAACAATTATGGCAACATGCACAACATTATGCTACGCGTCTTCTAAAGTTTACAAAACGGGGTTAAAGAAGTATCTAAGATTGATTGATTAATTTGCCAGTGGTCTTGCAACGATCAGTAATTAGAACGATTATACCATTATTATTATAGCTCTAGAATGTTATGAGAATCGTTAAAATTTCCCACGTTAATCTCACGATTGACTCATCGATAAAACTGTCAAAATGCTTATATCCGGGACATGGAATAACGAACAGTAAAATATGATACAATTTTGAAAAAAATGATATTCGTATATTTTATTTCGACTGTGATGCTTTATCGGTCCAGATTGCGCGATCAAAACGTGGACCATACGTAACACACGCGTAGCATGCAATTAGTGTCATCTAAACCATAACTGTTTCAGTAACACTGCACCACGAATAGTATTATGAAACCAGACTACTTTAAAACAATTCCTCTGCATACGTTGTCATTTCATGCTGGGAAGTTTCACATTATATTTAAAATTTCTATGAACTTTGCAAATCGGTTAATGATCTTATGAATTTGATTTAGAATTTCTCGAAAGGGAAACTTGTGAGTCAATTTTTATCGAATGAAATTAATTCCATTTTCTACAATTTGTTAGAATTGCACCATTTTAGAAACCATTATACCGTTATTCGACGGACATTAAATACGCTTCTACATTTTAGTTGTTATGAACAAATTTATTTTCTGCTAAAACTGGTCGAATTATGTTAGTTCCCAAATTTAACATAATTTATGCACTAAATCATGGAGCTAGAGCAGAAACTAATTCAATATTGATTAATTTTTCCACATGAAATTTTCATGGATCAATCGAAATCTTTTATTTTTTAATACTAGCGCATGGTTGGATTTTATGTAAGCGTTCGTCATTGATTTACATGTTTTCTCTTTGTATTATAATATACCTTATTACATGCCAGATACCGTAAACTGATTCTTTTGTTAGTATATTTGCAAATAATAAGGTCTAATTCGATTGTTTTGGGATTTTCTGATTCGGTATCCTAACTAAAATCAATTCTTATGATGAACCCGAATTTCCCTCCAGAAATTCATTCACGACATTATAACAAATTCATTTTCTGCTTAAACTGGTCGAATTATGTTAGTTCCCAAATTTAACATAATTTATCCACTAAATCATGGAGCTAGAGCAGAAACTAATTCAATATTGATTAATTTTTTCACATGAAATTTTCATGGATCAATCGAAATCTTTTATTTTTAATACTAGCGCAATTTTGGATTCTATGTAAGCGTTCGTCATTGATTTACATGTGTTATCTTTGTATTATAATATACCTTATTACATGCCAGATACTGTAAACTGATAATTTTGTTAGTATATTTGCAAATAATAAGGTCCAATTCAATTATTATGGGATTTTCTGATTCGGTATACTGACTAAAATTGATTCTTATGGTGGACGCAAATTTTCCTCCGAAAATTCACTGACGACATTACAATAAATTTCGCATATCAAGCGGGTTAAAATATTGCAATTAAAATGTTGCGTACATGTAATTCGCATGTCAATTGTAATGAATGCTGGAGGCCGTATTTTTATTCATTTTCGGTGCACCCCACAACATTGGGTCTTTTCCGTTTGTACTCATCATATAAAAAACAGCGAACTTGTGTTAGACAAAGCGACTGTTGGGTTCGTTTAGCAATAACAGTATTTCTAATCACATGACCATGCAATGCAACATACCAATGCAACACAGAGATTTAAACAAAATATCCATATGAGAAATTATTCTATTACACGCAGCCCACACTCAACAAATGCTTTTTACCGCATCTACATATGCGTTGTTTGTGTATGTGAATAAACCTGTTGTTTGTACTATTCTTTTCCAATATTAGCCTTAATTTTCTAGCTTCGAATTCGAACATGTTATATAAGCATGAGTATCGAAGTCTGTTGATGATATGAATTTACTAATACCGTTGAACCTTAGAGTGGAAATGAAGTGGTTTCAGAGTTTTATTAGACAGATCACTTTTTACGCCACGAATTATATTGTTCAATTAATCACGAACGCTATCAACCTTAATTTTAGGACTCAAGGGATTTAATGATTAGTTTTATCTGTTTAACTAATCATTTCTTTTTTATTTTACGCAAGCAATTACTCGAATCTTAAGAGCATGTAAGTTTATATTTTTGATAACAATATTTCAAAGTAAATGCTTCTTATTTTTGAACAAATTAATTAAAATGAGTTGAATAAACATTTGTTATTTATAAACGTTTTTATAATTTGAACATTTACATAAAATTGTTCCCATTTATCGATAAAGTATGACCTCGACGGAAATTCGCAATACACAATTCTATTTTAGCTTCTGATTTATTGCGGTCTCAACGGTGATGAAATATTTACGTGTGAAATTTCGTTGTAAAATTTATTTTTATTCACTAAAGTGTTCTTTTTTAATTGAACGCAACAACGGAAAACAAATATTAGACTACATGTCACATAGATCAATGTTCAAAGTGAGACGTGAATATCTAGAACAAACATGATAATATTAATTGAAATTAATAGAACATGTCTTTTCATTGATTCAAGCAAATGTTTGTGAAAATATTTCAATACCATCTTAGGCTAATCTTTTATATACATTTTCGAATTAAAAGTCACAGCTTCACTAAAAAGTCAGCTTTGGTTCTATCTGCCAATGTAATCGAAATACAACGGACATTTTGAAGATAATCAAAGTATTTTCAACTTGGTTCATTTTCCATATCATCTTGGTATACTGTCGATTTGAAATATTACCGACTCGGCAAAATAAACCAAGCATTTGATAATTTAAAATGTGAAATATATAATGAGTAGTGATGTTAAAAGTGCATTTATTGACAATGCACGTTCCAGACAATTCTATGTAGGGAACGGATAACGCATATACGAACATATTGTGGCAAATTTATCATTGGAACGCTTGATTTTTAAGATCAGGTTTTGTAGGTTTTCATTATTTCGGCATAATTTGAAGAATTGTTCCGACGTACTCTAACATTTAGAATAAAATACAGTGTTCAATCAACAGACGGATCACTTCATACCAACAAACTGACAACCATAATTATTTCTGAGAATGAACGTTTGTGGAACGTAGTTTTTGATACAGCGTTATACTATCTTTCTACTAGTGTTTTTTTCCTTATGCTTTCAGCTATGATAACGTGGCAGTGCCTCTGTGAGTCGACATTCTGTACTCATTGAGCATTTCAGTCATTCTCAACATTTGCATCATTTAAATTTCAATTCACTAATGCTACGACCTGCTAATATGTTTTGAACAACCCATGCAAAGCATTTCAAATGACACTTAACGCCGCGATAAGTTTACTCACATACTGTTTCGACAAAACGGCATATTATGCGCCAGTCAAAATTGTGTGGTCAATTCATGTAATTACAAGGTGTGATAAAGCTGATCCGATTCTATTGTCGATATATTGGCACCGACTAATGTAGGAATAAGCTAATTTACATGCGTTTCCATCATACACACCCCCGGAACGGTTTTGCGATGTTTACACACCTCAGATATGGGCATTTCTATCATGATCCGCATGCGCTTGAAACAGTGGCAGACCGATAAACATGTTGCGCTCTAATGCCACACAAAAGCGCAAATCGATCACCATTCTTTCATGGTTTAAAGCGCATGCGGATTATGATAATATTGTCCCTACCTGATAAATGGAAACAGAATGAAACCGGTCTTTGAGTGTGCGAGGTAAATGCAGGTAAATGTGCTTGTGTTTTCATGGTCATGAGTGCAAACCCTGTCTACATGAGTGCGGGCTCATGTAATTGAACAGGTTGGGTGTACCAACCTTAACAAATAGTGCCATGAAAGGCCAACCTGTTCAATCTACAAATACTTTTCACGGTTTACTTCAATATTTGCCTAAATTTATTTTGATCATCTTCACGGATTTATATATGCGAAATTTATAGAATCCATTGTATGGCTGGCCACGGATGACATCCGCGAACACGACAAACTTTATTAGATTTTTGTATAAAAATAATCAGACTGTCAAACATATTGGTAGATTTAATTAAAATATGCTTGCACCTGACAGAAAAATGGTATTCTACTCAACTGATTAAGTTAGAGATATCCAGTTTGTATTATTTGTGCGGTTTTAGTGGACAGGCGATAGATCGACTGAGGGCTGATGTTTTGCTTTGTCACACAATGAGGTTATTTTTCCGACGGTAAGAAATGATAGTATAATTAAATATTATAATTGATGAGTGACGACGTATGTTATTACGATGAAAGTAGGGAGAGATGGAAAGAGGATGTTCTGTGGCTTTGACCGGAATCTCCAGCTGGAGGTACGTTTTGTCGTGTGCGTTCAATTAAAAAATTGGTCGGTCGGTGTTACGGTTTGAATAACGATTAATGTCGATAGTCGATAGAAAGCCAATCATCACATGTGAGTGCGAGTCTAACACTGAATCATTTAGATCAACATTTCGCTGTACGATTCCGTAGAATAAGTGTGTCGGTGGACCACACCATTAAATAAAAATTTCACCAGAATTTAGCATTAAAGAACAACCAAGTTTATATTCGACAGTAAAATCTGTGATGTTTATTGAACGAAATTCGAAGCTATTGAGAAACTGAATACTGACGAGAACTGGCAAATCTTTACAAAAATACCAAGGGAAACAGTGTTTTGTTGTTTGAAGCTAAACAAGGTGGATAGCACTGAAACAAGCAGCGTTGAAGCAGCATAAAGCTAAAAATACTCCCACTACTTCAAATCAGTTTCTTATGATTCGAAAATATGCTATTTCACTTATTCGAAAGTATGAAGTTTCACATAAGGTGATGCAGCTTTCGAAAGCGATAGGAAAACATAATTAAATATACAAAAGCGTGAACAAATGGACAAAGAACGGAACAGGTATTTTCGCAATCTAAAATGGTGAAAATCTTGCTGATACCACGTTGGAAACACCGGAGTTTCTCGCAATTTATTACTTCAAATTCTTGGTGACAAACGTTTAAGTGGAACGTTGATGTATTCCGGCGACTGAGGAATCTAGATTTTCGGAAACGTGTTGATACATACAGAGATTGCCATATGTCAATTCATTATACAGAACGTACGAAAATCCACAGTTCAGGATGGCATCCCACTCGATAGTCTTAGGTTCTGTCATCGTCAGCTTAGTAAACTGCTTTCCAGCAAACTTAATTATGCACTCCTCGAGGAAGTGGTAACAAAATATTAGAAATCCTTCATGATTACACTTATATTCGAATCGGCTGCCGATCTGACACTGGAAATTATCGTCTCGTCGTAATTATGCCTTTAATTGCTGAAGTCTTCGATTGCATAGCCTCAGAAGGAATGGTCTCACACCTTGAAACGCGTAAATTGTTTACAACATCGAAGCGTGCATTACAATATCATCGCCTAATTTACTATACTTTTGTGGAACTATCTCTGTCTGGAGGATAAGACGGCTCCGATGAAGAGTCTTGGGTTTTTAGGTACCAAGCGGACTCCCCAGTCACCACTGAGAATTTGTTCGACTCAGCTTCTCTATCCTATGCCCAACCAAGTGCAACCTGCAAGGCAGCAGGTAGTTGCCGGAAATAAGTGGTGTGCACCAGCTAACCGTCCACGAGACTCTGCTCCTGATTTACTCTTCAAGGTTTTCTACCTAAGCCTTTCCCGCGATCGGGTATCTCGACGGCAGCGGAGGTTTAAAATCAGGGTTTTGCTCCCCTTAGATAAAATGCCTTTCCAGGCTAAAGACATCCATCTGCCCGAAACAAACTGGTTTCCAGGCACCAGTCACTCGCCATCGCACATTCTCGTGTTGGTAGAAGCAGTTCCGCCGTCTATGGGAGCCACTCACGTAGTCAAGAAGCTGGACTTATTTATCAGAGGCTATTTAGACGCGCGCCATATGGTAACATTTTAAACACAGTGGAAGCTTATCCCCACTGCCACCCCCGGCTCTTATATAGTAAATATTTTACCGCCTTTGACGACTGAATAAGTGAGTTTGATATACATAGTTGTATTCACGCTTGTTTCATGGACATTTCCAGGAATTTTGACAGAGTAAGCATCGTCTACTTCGTCAGAAGCTCAAGGGTTTAACAATCTGTGATACACTTCAAAAGTGGTTGTGGTTTCAGTTGTCAAATCGCCACACAAGATTTAAAATAAATGGAGTAAATGGAGAAAGTGCAAAAGTTTCGGCTAAACGTACCCTCTGGGGTGCTGTGAATGATATGACATTGAACAATCGGAAACGCAAGATGCTTCATATTCGCAAAATCATGTCTTATACATATCGACTTTTAAACTGTAACTCGTTAAGGCTGTTGTTTGACAATTACCATTTAAATATTCATAAGTGGAATCCTAAATAGCACGGTTCACTGCCAGAATGTATATCGACTGGCGAAATATATTGCTCTCTTATATAACGTATAACACAGCGCAAAAAAATTTACCTGTGGTTTTCGCGTTTTTCCCTCACACCGAGAGATTGGGACGTTGGGTCTACGTGACATGAATTAAATGGAGATACGGCGCTAAATTATTATTGTCTTTAGTATTGTCTGCCGAAAGACATCCACTATGACAATTGTCTCAAGAGGGTAATTGGAAAGCCACACTTCGACATACCTTATCCCATTATATCTCAATCTTCCTTATTGTTCGTCGAGTCACTTTTCACTGCACTTGCTATATTTTTCTAAAATTCATTACCTTAATATTGGGAGGGGTTTCCGTAAAGTATTAACATTATAACCTCAAATCGTTGAAAACCTGAATACTTGAATGAAATAAACGTAAAGCTATCACAGTTCAATAGCTCTCTGAACAAACGCTGATAAAGAACATCCTCATTTGCGTGGAATTTCATCACATATGTCCCAGGCATAAAGCATTATATTCCGCGAAATATATGACATGTTAAACGTTGGAGCTTAACTTTATTGAAGGCCGACTTACCGTGTTTGATACATTGAAATTTAGATTTAAAAAAATGTTGCAGTGTATTTAGTATCATGTAATCGCTTGACATAAACAGAATAATAACTGAAACATATCCACCGTATTTTGCTAGCATTACTTTGTCTGACTAATGTATTTTTCGCTATTCATTTAAAAGGATGGTTTTTGGAAGAAAGCTGTGAGTTCAAACATAACATTTTAATTAGGATTCCGGTTAGCTATATGAAAATTAGAAATATTTGAAAGATATAATTTATTGGATTAACAGGTAATGTTGTAATGGAAATTTTTTCGTCCGCGTCAAACCACCATCAATCCAACAGAAAGAGGCAGCTTGAGGTGGCACAGTCAAACATTACGAGCAATGGTTGTTCATGGTTTATTGAAACAGTCTTTTACATAAATTACTGATATATATATAGATATATATATATATATATATCTTTCCTGTGAAAACAAGGTGGCAAAGGAGACAGAATGTTCAAAATACGAATATTAATGATTGGTTTCAAATCCACTGCACTTGCCCACTTTTAATAATGCGTTTTAAGCGGCTTTTCAAATAACCTTTTTTTAAATTGAGTAACGTTTTTAGATTATACCAACATGCGGATTTTGATTTTGATATTTTCTTTTGAATTGTCGTCCTAAATAAGCACCCATCTGAATCCGTGGAACAAGAAATCATTCAGCTTGAGTAGCCTTCTTTCTTCTTCTTCTTCTTCTTGATAGAGGACAGGGGGTCAAGCCCTTGTAAGCCGCATCTCTTTATACCAGCAACATAGTCCAGGAGAACCTCAGTTGAAGAAATCCTGTCCAGTGTTGTTCAGCTTCGCCGTGATTACAGGCAATACCTAATCCAAATGTTGCTTGAATTAGTTTTCAGAGCTCGCTGGGATAACCTCTTCCGAAAGTTAACAATTTTCGTTAAGAGCGTAAATCCCTGTGGTAATATTGCCCATTGGGAATGCTCCGCTACGCTTTTTGTTCTCGTTATCTATATAATGAGGTTCATTTAAATCCGTTTTACTTAATCCCAGTGATTCGCCTGCAAAGGATCTGTAAGTTTTCGATATTTTTCGTTTACACGACTAACTTCATTTCCTGATTAACTGTGAAATTTACAACATTCGTTTACAGCCGCCTCATAACACGAAGGTCGTAAGTATACTGGCAGTAATTTATTATATGTTTGATCTGCGTAAATAAAGTTCGTTCAAATAGACAGTTTGTTTGAACAAACCAAATTTGTAGGAAAACTGACTAAATAGGAAATGATAATTAATTAAGACTTTGAGAAATTTGGTTTGGACGCAGGAAGTCCAGAAATCAATGCCTAGCAGGATTAAAAGCGGAATATTTTTTAAGTCTATTACATTTAAATGAATACATACATATGCAAACTTGTACAAGCATACATACTTATATACAAACATACATACATACATGCACACATAAATTCATACATCATGAATACATTCATACGTACATACATGCGTAGATTCATGCATACATGCATTCATAAATTTATATTCCTTCATATAAATATATGTATATATAGGCTGCTTCACTCATCTAATATTAATATTATAATTTTTGATGTATTCCCAATTTGCAGTTTGCCTGATCAAGAGTAAGTTGCAGTAATTAAGTACATCCTATGTGTCTTTTGCATGAATATTAGTAAAATACGTTCACCATATTTGAGTTCATCATGTCCTGTACTGTCAAGTATTGAATAAACATGCTTTTTAAAGCATTTCTAAAGTTGATGAACAAATAATTTGAATTAAGTCGGTTATTTGAGTTCATATTCATGCGTCAAATCGACAATCAACCTACGCGTTTTTAAATTAAATCATTTGGGTCATCTCCAAAAAATGCACCTGTTCAAGATCTCTACATTGATTTGATAGAAAATCTCTTATCTTAATCAAAATATTTTCTATATGAACCATTCATACATTATTGTTTATAAAAGTTTACAACATCTTCCAGCGAACTGTTTGGGTGTAAAAAGTTAAATCGGGAGAGAGAGGATTTCAATCAAGTGTTCGCTTCGTCAAAGATATTTTTCTAAATTCGTGCGGAGCAAAATTTGGCTCTTAAAATTGCCCCATGAACTATGCTTCGTTGTAAATGACATATTTATGTTGGCAATAAAATTATTATGGAACTCTTGGCGAATGTTTCCAATTAATGTCTGATTTCATTACAATTTTAGTATTAAGCGATTTAGAGGGAAATAGTGAGTTGTTTAAAAACTTAATTCCTATTTAACATTCATCATGCATTCATACACAAATCTGAATGAACTTCATTGAATTTACTACAAACAGCGATCTGGTCAAGACATTCATGTAAGCTGAATTCATCGAAAGATCCGAAAACATTGAACCTCATATAATAATCGAATGTTTCCATGTTTTACATCAGGAATAAAGCGGTGAATGATCTGTGAGTTATTCGTTATCTGAAAACCATAAATAAACCGTCTTCGGGATTTAAAGTGCGTCAGACTCATCCGTGCTTACTACTCAAGTTTGACGTATCATCAAGTCTTCTAATTAAGTAGGTAATTTAGATCATCGACAGCGAGATAAGCATGAAATGATCCATTTAAATAACAGTCTATCAGAATCAATTCGAAGTACGCAATATTTGAATAATAGCATCTATTTATATCCTAATTTTGGCTGATTAGAACTGTGCGCTCGAGTAAAATATAGCAAATTCACAAAGATCTCGATATGGTCAAACAATCACAGGTTAAATTTGAAACACTTCACCTTGATGTCTGGCTTTGGTATTGTATGGGACTTTCGAATTGAATACATACAGAATTATTTCTCTTATCTGAATTTGGGGAAACAAGTGTTCCATGTGATGATCGTTGGTTATTTTTGGAACAGTGCAAATCATTATACTATTTAAGAAGGTTTTTCATTTTGTACAGTAAACGACAATCGATCTCAAGCTAATGTAATCAATTTGTAGGCAGAATATCTATTGAATGTGGAATATGCGCTTTGCCGTACAACAAGATGTTTTAATTTTTACAGCGTTTATATTTGATAATGTATAATCAATTTCATTAATGCTCCAATATAGGATGTTCGATAACCCACTGTAAATTTTGCTTTATGCCAGATCAACGTTGTAAACACGCGGACAAGTAAGGTTTTTTTTCGAATGGCAGTCTAAGTGAGATAACCTTTCTTACATGAAGTTGCGATTTCTGGATCAGTTTCAAACATATATTGTGCGATAATTCATTGAAAACTTCGTGCGCGTATGTTGTATATCGATCACTGAGATTCATGTCCCCACGCCAAATGAAAATAAAAAGATGATTAATATGTGTTCACAAGGGCGAAAATGTATCATTTTGATAACGAACAGCTATTTACTTATAGAAAGCCTATAAATATATGCTTAATTTACTGAAAATTTGAAATTCAATTTTGAGATATTAGTTTACTGGTGATATTCGTTCTGATTCTACTTTGTCAAACTATATATGAGCACCAGTGAAGCAAAATATTTGTAGCTATTCACCTAATGCTAGTCTGGAGAGTATACATTTCAATTTAATCGAATATGCGTAAATAAAGATATAGACTATTGATGTATTCTTGAATTGAAATACAAATTAATTGCGTTCATGTTGATCTAAATGATTCTGTCATTGAAATTATGATTTTGAATAGTAAGGGATGCAAATCAATGTCACTTCGTTGACTTCGTCGATCTTGTGCGATTGATTCGAGTTCTTTCACATCCAAGATGTCGCAACGCAATTGTTGTCCATTCAATACACATGCAAATTCATATTCTAAAGAAATAAAGTTTCACATATTTTCTTTCATTTTAGATCAAACGCATGCAATTGTTCAACCGTTGCAAGCAATCTTTAGTTAGTTGTAGTGAAATGTAGTCGCACTAGTTGTTAGTTGATTGAGGTTGAACAATAAAAAATTAAACAAATTCTGTCTTTTTCTTTGAGATGGTGGAGCGCCCGTAAACAAATATAACCAGTTTTGGATGCTCACATCCTCTAAACTTTCGTGTTACAACTGATTTCTGGTTGTTAGCTTTGATCTTATATAGACACTATGATTAGAGGCAGTAATAATTTGAAAATAGAAAACGTTGTGTACAAAATTAAAGCTGTATGGCGCGAATAATCATATTGTCGGTCACACTTCAGATGATGTAAATATAGAGGGGAACTAAATCAAACGATATGATTACAAAAATGAAGATTTTCCACATTATTCACATTTCCTGAACTGAACTAGAACCGGTTGCTCGTTGTTTTCATTAATTTGGTGGATAGAGTATCAATTGTTACAATGATACTTACTTAGCAACCGATGAGCCCAATTGTACAACATGCAATATGGATAATGATGTATCTACATGCTATAAGCGGTAATGTCTTTTTATTCGGGCAAACGCTGAGAATATTGTATTCCAAGGTTGACTCCTGAAGCCTTTTCCATGAATGGATGTAGCCACAAGGCAGTGGAGGTTTGAGATAAGGGTTTTCCTCCCCCTAGATGGGCCGCCTTCATGGACTAACGAGCTCCACCTACCCGGTGGCGGTTTTGAGGCGCCAGTCAGTCGCCTTCGCCCTTTCTTCTGTCAGTAGAAGCAGTTCCGCCGGGTCACACAGGACCACGCGTGCAGGCCAAAAGCTGGACTTGGTTGTCAGAGGCTATATGAGACGCGGGCCATTGGAGCATTTTTGGAATTGGGAGATTATCCCCAAAACCACCATATATATATATATATATATATATATATATATGCACGTCGGCGGCGTGATCTGCGTTAAGCTGCCAAGATGACGCTTTACACAATGCCTCTAATGTGAGCGGTCAAGAGCAAGTTTTTCTAAGCTTGCCGGTCAATGCCAAGAGATTTCATATCTTTTTGGCAAACGTCTTTGTACCGCAAGTGCGGTCGGCCCAATGGTCGACTTCCTAGTTGCAACTAACCTTTCGGAATACGACCATTTTCCATTCTGTAGACATGACCAAGCCACTGCAGGCAGCGATGTCGCAATAGAGTGAACATGCTCTGTAGACCAGCTTTTGGAAGCACTTCAGCATTAGTCACTCTGTCCATCCACGATATGTTCAAGATACGACGGATGCTTCGTAGATGGAAAGCATTTAGCTTCCGTCCGTGTCTTGCGTGAATGGTCACTGTTTCACTGCTCTACAGTAAAGCATTTAGTACGCACCCGCTGTATACCATCATCTTTGTCTTTACCGTCAGCTTGAGGTTACCACAAACACGAGAGTTTAATCGGAACAGAATGACAGCTGCTCTGCCAATCCGCTTATCAATCTCCGTGTCTAGCGAGAGGTTATCCGCAATGGTTAAACCGAGATATGTGAAATGATGTACTGGTTCAAGCTGACAGTTTCCAACAGTGATGATGGAAGGCGATACAGTCCCTTGACCAAGGACTTTGGTCTTGCTCATGCTGATTGTTAGCTCAAACTCTTTGCATGCCGACGAAAAACAGTCCATTAGAGACTGAAGGTGCTCTTGGGCGTAAGCAATGAAGGCTGCATCGTCGGCAAACAGTAGTTTACGGATGATCACATTTCGTGCCTTGGTTTGTGCTCTCAACCAGTTTAGGTGGAAAACCTTGCCATCACTTCGCGTGCGTGGATAAATACCTTCTGTCTTCGTCCTGAAAGCGTGCTTCAGAAGCAGAGCGAAGAAAATGCCGAAAAGCGTGGGAGCAAGAACACATCGTTGTTTGACGCCTTGGCGAATTTCAAAGGCTTCTGAGCTGAAACCGTTTAAATGGACTGAGTCCTTCATGCCTGAGTGAAATAAAATAACGAGCTTTAGCACTCTTGTGGGGCAGCCTATCAAATCAATCATTTTGAAGAGACCCTCCCTGTTGACGTAGTCGATTGCCTAAGTTAAATCAATAAAAACAGCGTATAATGGCGCAGCTAGATTAGATTCGCACATGCGGGTGACGTCAATCCTAGGCTTACCAGACTATTTAGTGCGGTGAAATCTCGTGTCGGAAAGCTTCAGTTTTGCACAGACTAGTGAATGATCAGTGCTACAGTCTGCGCTTTGATATGATCTGGTGAGAAGTACGCTTCCTATATTAGTGCGCATAACAAGAATAAGATCAAGCTGGTGCCAGTGCGGATTAGCCCATCCTATACTCTGGTCTGCGAATGTCACCTTTTCGGGTTGAAAAAATTACAATTCAATATTCCAGATTTAAAATTTAAAAATTCATATCATGAGAAGCATATACCTCTATAACACGATAGGATATCAAAGTAATGTGTTGCTCATCCCCCGAAATTACACTCCACTACCGGTTTCTGGCTGTTTGCAGTCATCAGGTGGAGACAGTAAGATTAGGTTCAGTGAGCCTTGAAACAGTGGATAAATGATAAAGAACTGATAACTTTGGTCATCCATGAGCGTCTTGAGTGCTTCACCACGAATCACTATGTTATTGTGTTTGAACATCGTTGTTCGTGGTACGAACCTTATGCAACAGTCGCATTCAAGTATCACTTGTTTAAAATAGGATATTCTTATAAAAATAGGGCGTTGGGAATATCAACATTTCTGTAACCAGAAAAATGTCTTGCATTATGTAGGTATGAAGAAAATATTAATTAGGGTAAATATCATGCGACGTTGTTCACTTCAGTTATATAAACGGGTTGTTGGTTTGAATTTATGAGCATAAATATTTCATTTTTCTGGAAATCTTTCCAAAAGATGTTTGTAAAACTACTGAAGGTAAGACGACCCGTAAGAAACAAACTCGCGAGAAGAAGAAACAACTACAATTCCGGTGAAAACGTGGTATATCGAATCCCAAAGTCTGGGTGCGTATTGTATTGCTTGACCGGAGGTGAAAGAGATGCTATCTATCTATTATTTTGTCTGAATTTGGAAAGCGTCTTCATTTAGGGTTGACTTTTTTCATGGTTGAATGGGAGTTAAGCACATTTCAAATATTCACAAATGTGATCACGATGGTCCATAAGAACGAAACAGGATTCCAGTACTTCTTCCATTAAGGACAACCGTGATCTAATTTGTGAATATTTCAAAGGACATGTTACTGATGAGTAGTCAAAAAATGAACAACGAATTTTCCACCGCTATAAACATTTGTACATATATTATTAATCAGCGTTTGCTTACACTTTATCCGATGCAAACACTCGAAACGGAGATAAGATCGGTTGAGCGACCTAAACAGATGTAACTGGCTACTTCACGACTGACCGTGAAGACAAATCTACTCAAATGCGCCAGTCTCAAGGAAGATTCATGAATGCTTAAGCTCGTAAGTCGTGGAACTACAATTATGAGGATATTGTTTTAAAAGGTGGACAATCTTCCGTGGCTCGAAATTGTAAAAAATCATTACTCTTAATTGGTTCGTTAGCCACTTACTCTCCTATGTAAACTGAAATGAACTGAACTTCGGTTTTGCGCAAACCCATGAATGAAAATTGTCGAGTATGTTTTTCGTGTTAAAGTGCTTAAAAAGGATGCAATGAAGCAGATGTCAATAATTTAATAGAAAATGTTTGCAAGATAATTTATGCTGTGTCTTTTGTAACACATGGAGAGAAAATTGTGAAAATATTTTCCATATTCCTTGTTCTTCTTACTACGAACTTTCATAGACATTTTGTCCAATATTCTTTATCCGCATGGAATTCGTCATTGAAATCACCGAATATTACCACACAGTTTTTCATGAGCAGGATTTTGTTGACTTTTGTTGGACTCTGATAGAAATAGTCTATTTCAGCGGATGAAGCGAAGAATGCCACTGTCTAAATGTTGACTGACGTAATGATACTTGTACTGTTGGTGCCTGTGTGATGATTTAGATTGTGTATCATTTATTCACTAACAACTTTAGGACAATTCTACAGAGATTCCTTACCCTTCCGGGCTTGAACATCAAACCGCTAGCTCAAGCACCCTAAACGGGAAAATACATTGCAATCTTCGATTACATTTTTCACTAAATCACTAAAATGCTTAATGAATCTGTGGTGTGGTTCCGCAAATCCTACCCACCACGATGCAAGCTGAGCTGGTTGGCTGACCTCTCCTCCAACAGGATGTCAAGTTTCGATTGCCGATAACGCCATATTGATTTATCGATTTCCTGTTATCGTTATCACTCGCATTCCACCGATTTTCTGTTCGATAACTCAGTGAACAATATTCATCTGTTGAATACGATTTTGGTACATAATCAACTCACCCGTTAAACACATTACATTCTGTTTGCCGTGCCGTGACTTCTCAATTCGATTTCTGTTGGGATTCGCATTTCAATTCAATTCCATTACAATTTGGCGTCGCGAGCAGGATGGATCAACCGACTCTTGAACCATTAAATCTTCATTCTAATCCTGGAGAAATTGAAGAGTGGGTGGAACGATTCGAGCTGTGGAGCAACATTCGGAAGGACGTCAAGCCGGAGAATAAGTCAACATTTTTCTTGACCTACGGGGGACGTGAATTATATTCGTTACTTAAGAACCTATCCTATCCAAAGGCTCCTGCATCACTGCCGTTCCAAGATTTGAAGACACTCCTACTGAAGCATGTCATGCCGGTGAATTTCAAAGCTACCGAACGGGCAAAATTCAACACACTGGTCCGAAATCCTAATACAAGCTGCCGTGAGTTCATCCTTATTCTACAGAAACAGGCTGCTAAATGTGAATTCGGTGATCTATTAGAAGATAATTTGAGGGATCGTCTCATTGCTGGTATTAACAATGTTGACCTACAAAGAAAAATGCTGATGAAACCTGACCTGACCTACGCCGAAGCCCGTGAAATCTGCGAGCAGCGAGATGATGTGACTGCTGCGACAACCGAACAAGGTGCCGTGTTCTTTCAGAAAAGTTCACTCAGATCCAATCAGCCAAGACACCGGCACCAGGCCAACAAGACAAGTGAAAACCAAGCCCGAGACAAGACCGTAAAGCCGATAAATAAGTGCATGTCGTGTGGTGATCTTCACTTGCGGTCAACTTGTCGATTCCGCAATGCAGTGTGCCATGGATGCGGTAAGAGCGGACATATAAAGAAGGTTTGTCGGAGTAAACAATGCAACCTGACCCAACAGAATCCAGTGGTCAATCAGGAGGATGACGGTTCAACTTATGTTCTGCAACTGAAGAGTCCAGCACAACAATTCATCTACAAATCCTTGCAGTTCGATTCAAGTGAAACTGCTGAATTCATCGTCGATACCGGTAGCAGTGAATCAGTCATTCCCGCCGAAATCCTGAACCGGGTGGCCCCAGAGGCGCATGTGCAACCGACCAACGTTAAACTTCGTGGCGTTACCGGACACAATTTGCCACTGACAGGTGAAACCACTTTATTTGTGAAACAAGACAAGGAGATTTCAATTCCAGTCCGATTCTTGGTATCTAAAAGCAGTCCAGCAATCCTCGGTCTGAAAGCCCTGCGAGCCCTCAAGCATCCTGTATCGCTGAATGTTGTGCCCGTTGAGAATTCAGGAGAACAAATTCAGTCCTCCCTACGAAAATTGGTCGTCCAATGTTCAACGAACAGTGGTGGCATGAAGGTAGAGCCAGCAACACTGGAAGTTGAAGGTGATCCGATATTCCTGAAACGTAGAATTTTGCCTTATGGTGTGAGAGACGGCGTCTTCAATACCCTGAAGAAGTTGGAAAGCACTGGTATTATTTCTCCAGTTGGTTCGTCAGCATGGGCAACACCTATTGTTGTAGCAGTGAAAAGCGATGGAAAGACACCGAGAATATGCGGCGACTACAGACTAACACTTAACCCGAGACTGAAGCGTTGTGCCGCGACAACAGAAGAGCCGGAAGACTTTATGAGGGCAATTCACGGTAGTAAGATATTCTCAAAGATTGACCTTGCGAATGCATATTTGCAAATACCACTCGAAGAGAAGTCAAAACCACTGACGACAATCAATACTCCATGGGGTTTATTTCAATTCAATTTCCTCCCATTCGGATTGCATGTGTCCTCAGGCATATTCCAATCGGCAATTGATAAGGTGATCCAAGGCCTACCAGGAGTCCGAGCTTACCAGGACGATCTTATTATCTACGGAAGAACGCATGAGGAACACGACCAAAGACTATTGGCACTGATGGAACGACTTGCAGCTAAAAACGTAGCAATCAAGCCGTCAAAATGCGTGTTCCGAGTCAATGAACTACAATTTCTTGGCTACGTGATAGATTCCAAAGGATACCGACCAGATCCTACTCGATACGATGCACTTGCTAATGTGCAATCACCAAGTGACCAATGCAAACTGCGATCAATCATGGGTTGCCTTCAATACTACTCACGATTTATTCCGAATTTCGCAGCCCGGGCACAACCGCTATTTCTTGCTCAGCATGCAGAAAAGTGGGAATGGAATGATGAACTGGAGTCAGTGTTGCGCACCTTGATTCAAGCTATCGTGGACCGACCAGTACTGGTGGCGTTTTCGCCTATAAAACCCACCACTTTGATCACAGATGCATCGGACGTCGGAATTGGTGCTGTGTTGGAGCAGGAAGGGTTCCCGATCATCTGTATATCCCGATTGTTGAACCAAGCAAAACGAGGATACTCACAAACGCAAAAGGAGGCACTGGCGATATTCTGGGCGGTCAAGCGACTTCACAAATATCTATTCGGAATACGATTCCAGATTGTCACGGACCACCAAGCTCTGCAATTCTTATTCAATCCAAAGAAATCGCTTGCCAAAGCTACGGCCTCGATGTTACAAAGATGGAGTATCTACCTTGCAGGATACGATTATGAGATTGTCCATAGAGCAGGAAAAGATATTCCGCAGGCCGACTTCCTGTCCAGGCACGCAAAACTTTCTCCAGCGGAAGCATGCTGTCTCATCTCCCAATCATGTGCCGTTTCCCGTGAGCAACTACGAACGTTCACGAAGAAGTACTATTCAACAGTTATGTCAGCCATACGGAACGGTTGGCGTCCAGATGTGCGGAAGAAATACCTACGCCTTTACCAGATCCGTGATGAGCTACTGATACAACCGGACGGTGTGATTTGTCGGGGAGACCGATTGCTCATCCCGCCACCGTTGAGGAAGCCTGTCTTGGACGATCTACATAAGGGCCATATGGGCATTGAAAAAATGAAATCGTTGGCACGGCAAGAGGTTTGGTGGCCAGAAATTGATGCCGACATCAGAAGTACAGCTATGAACTGCGAGGCTTGCTTGCACAAAATCAATTCACGCCCAAGGGACTGGACACCATGGCCCGACAGTTACCTTCCCTGGCAACGAATCCATGCAGATTATTGTGGACCGTTTTTGGGAAAGTACTTCGCACTTGTGATCACCGACTCGTATTCCAAGTGGCCAGAAGTCTTTCTGACAACCACAGCAACGACGGCGTTCACAATGCAAGCTCTAAGGAAGTGTTTCAGCCGTGAAGGAATCCCACAAGTACTTATCACTGACAATGGTGCCCAATTCTGTTCCAATGAAATGAAGGAATGGCTGGATAGCATCGGGTGCCGACACTTACGAACTGCTCCGCGGCATCCATGTTCCAATGGCGCTGCAGAGAATCTTGTGAAAACTATCAAGAGTGCTATTCACTCAGCCAATCCTGAAAGCTTCCAAGCCTTGGACGTATTCATTGATAACTTTCTACTGCAATACCGTAATGCCGTCCATTGCACGACCAGAGAGAGCCCAGCCAAGTTGTTCAAATCCAGGACACTCCGAACTTCCCTACACCGAATGGATTCGAGTGATGTGACTTATTTCAGAGGAAACGACTTGAGACCTGCTCATGGCATCGTCACGCGACAGATCGGAAATTCAATGATTGAGATCACTGACCTAAAGGATGCAAGTGTGCACCAACGTCACAAAAGTCAAGTACAATTCAAAAGGTCAGTAGAGGAAAACATCAATCAGGAATCAACGCATCAACCAGAACCAAGTGTGAAACCTCAGGAGTCAACTGCTCTTAGAAGGTCTGCGAGGTTGGCGAATCGGAACAACGCAACAATTTCGAGGGAGGAAGGTTGTGGTGTGGTTCCGCAAATCCTACCCACCACGATGCAAGCTGAGCTGGTTGGCTGAACTCTCCTCCAACAGGATGTCAAGTTTCGATTGCCGATAATGCCATATTGATTTATCGATTTCCTGTTATCGTTATCACTCGCATTCCACCGATTTTCTGTTCGATAACTCAGTGAACAATATTCATCTGTTGAATACGATTTTGGTACATAATCAACTCACCCGTTAAACACATTACATTCTGTTTGCCGTGCCGTGACTTCTCAATTCGATTTCTGTTGGGATTCGCATTTCAATTCAATTCCATTAAACAGACATCATCCAACCATCAATAGAGTAGGGACAAGTCCATATTTTTAATAACGCTCGATTCTATAGCGAGTTCAAGTTGAACAAATGTTACCTACCTTGAGAAATGCAAACTCAATATGTCAATATAAAAAAAAACGATAATTTGGCATAAATTTCTGTCACATAATTCTCAAAGGTTCTTGCCTTCCTTGAATGAATTCGGTATGGACACTACATTTAGCATCAGAATGCATCGAAATCTTGGAAAAAAGGAACATAATTTGGCTTGTACGACACCGTTTGTTACGATTTTCCATACACATATGGATGGAGTTTAACCCATAGACTTTAAATAAATTCACATTTGCACGCCTTCGTTTAAAACGCACGTCTTAAGACCAGTATTGTTATGTTTTTATTGTATTATATTATCCTGTGATGTCACAAATTCAGTGAAAACCATCAGTGTTTTCAAATGTGTAAAATAGTTCATAAATAAACACATTATAATCCGTATTCTCCAAACCTATTTCATATTGTGTTGCTCTATTAGAGAACAACACATTTCCGACAGAACGTCCATTAAGTACCTCAAATCGCATAACTTCAT
>JACCGJ010023184.1:0-19156 GCA_013407085.1 Atriophallophorus winterbourni
GTGGCCTGAACGAATGGCTTCCACAAGCTCGGAGGAGCTGCTCTTTCTGACAAGAGAAGGGACGAAGGTGCGCGACTGGGGCCTTAAAACCAGTTTGCTCCGGGCAGCTACTGGAAAGAAAAGCCCTGACTCCAACCCCCGGGGAAAAATCCGGAGCGAAGTCCCGCAGGTGGATAACTGGCGCACAGCGCTTTTAATCTGTCAACTCCCTGCTGCTTTGCAGGTTGCTCAAAGGCTAGAAAGGTGTATTTGAACAAACGCCAAGTAGTGCTGGCGAAACTACTTGTATCCATTTTAAACTCTCTGATATGGCGTTACTGAAACGCGAAGCGCCATTGGATCTCCAAGCTGCCGAGGCTATAAATATTCCAGCTAGTCACTCTGACGTTTGCCTTCCGGGCCATGGATCCAAAGCGATTAAGCTCCAAGGAGTCGAATGTACATATTGGCTCAATGACAGTGGGAATGAAGATGGATCTGGCCACCACGGAGTATTGATAGCTCTCAGTGATAATGCAAAACAAGCACTCTTGTCATGGACGACGTTATCCCCAAGAATCGCATTGATCCGGAGCACTATCAAGCGCTCTGCGCAAGCAAGAGATGTCCGAATGCTTGGACAAGGTTTAACTGATTGATAATAAATGTTTAAAACAGTCACATTTAATATTGATACAAAAATAAAACATCTGAAGTGGTTTAAAACACGTTATAACCTACACCATGGTCACACCAAGTCATCGTTTATAACAGACGTGACGGTTAGCCAGTTCCGCTGCACGACGTCCTAATGCCTCAGCTTTGGCCACCATCAAGAGTTCCGGTGAGGTTTGACAAAATCCGGATTTTCTTCGGCAGATGGGTGTAATTTTGCGTTCGGTCTCCTGGTGTGCAATGGGACTAGTGACTGGCGAGTAAGGATTGAGAGTGGACAACGCTTTACGTGCAGCACTGGTTGTGCCGCGTTCCGGTTGCGATTTGAACGTGCCCGAATCCGAAAATGTCGGATGCTGATGCTCTTCCTCGTCACTGTCAAAGATGTGACGTAACCGCAATGAAAGTTGATTTGGCTGTTTCCCGCCACTAGACCGGGCAGCCTTTAGTCTTGGACTAGAACGTGTCGGGGCAGAAACTAGCGGACTGGCGGGGTTGCGCTTGAAGACGCTTCCTCGAGATATAGACAAGGACGTGGTGGGTTTTGGGGATCGCAATGGTGAAAGACTTTCCTTTGAAGCATCCCGTTGGGGCAACCTGAAAATTATCAAACGGGATCACGTAATCATTGGTTAACATCATGAAATGTTACTTTGAAAAGCGGATTTGGATGCTAGCCTTTGCGGTGAACAATGTCAAAATAGAAAAAAAACGTCGAAGCAAAATAATCGCGTATAATATTCAAGTTAGTAAAAGAAAAATGTAGAAAATCAGAATTCACATTACAACTGGTATCAGTTTAATTGCAACGTCTCATTAGTGCATCACCAGAAAGTATAAAAAGTTAAAGTGACCGTTTTAAATCCTGGCTGAGATGAAGGATAAGGGCGACCATTGTACCACGGAGACTACTCAGGCAAGGTTATTCCTTGTACACTGGAGAAGATAAAACACTGTTGAAAACGAAGTACTCTGTCGAAACAAAAACTGCTCTGAGGTATACGCGGCCGACAGCGCAGTGCCAGCTGCATGACGAAACTCAAAGTTCGACCGTCCACGGGGAAACTATTATTACAGTGAGCATTCCTCTTGTAAGCATGTAAGCATACATATATCAGGAAATATCGGACAAACATCTAACAATGGAGAAAAATCATGTATCCGTTGTTTGTGCGCGAAGCACTCACAATCAGAATGTTCCACAACAAACTCAACAATAAAGAGCTACTCACACATCTTGTTAGTCCATTATACTTTCTTTACGCAATGCTCACCATCCGAGGGCTCTCGATCATGAGCTTATCTAATATCAAGCGTATTCGGTGTATATCGATAGGTCTTGCTGAGATGTATAGGAGTCAGGAATATACATTGATCAGCTTCAGGTATCATTCTTATCAGATGGCGAAAGCATCGTGATAAACCGATTCTTCGTCCAGTTACGACTCGTTGCTCGAAAATGCGCTGCTTCGTATCAACGCAAAATACTGATTGAAGCAAATTCACCAGTTCCAAGTTGCCCATCAAATGCCCCTTGATAACCCCCCAATCGCCATCACTGTGTCTATTGACAGTCAATCATGATAGAAAATCGCATCGGATTTCCTGCATTAGGCTACGCTTATTTGTATCAATAAATCCACAATGCAACATCAATGTCCATTGTTTTGCCCCGAGAAAAGCGACTATGAAATCATCTCCTGACTATTATCTAATATGTGTATATCTACAGCCAACTAAATTTTTCAAAGGTGCAACGGATTCTCAAATATTGTTCGAGAGCTGCGGGATTTACCGCCGCTAATGAACACCAATAGCGATTTCCAAATTATCTGCTATAGGGCAATTACAGGACAATAGGAAGAGACCAACAAACAAGCACTGGGGAGATGAAAAAGTAAAAGTCCCATGTTCGGGAATGATACAGATAGTGGTTTTTCTGAAACAAAGCAGTCCCAATAAGTGACGTCTCACAGTCTGTCTAGTGTGACACGAATAAAACCAACCAAGTGCACGGATGTGCAATCGTGCCGCACTTCTGTGCTACGCAGCTAACGCCGTGCTAAATTGATTTGCCACCGGTAATGAGCTGCATGCGAGTACACACTGGAGTCTCACTGCCATTGCTATTTTTCTTTTTCTTATCTGCATAGGCCTGGGCAACCTGACAGTATATTAGCCCACGTGTAGTCCTTGACTGTGCTGCACTTTACTTACATCAGGCTTGTGATTTCATACATACATACAACCAAGTCATTGGTGGGAGCCAGCAACGCATTTGAATTCCCTCAAACTATGAAATTAGGCGAAGCAAGAGCTTAAAAAATAAAAATAATAGAAAAGTCTGTACAGCATAATTTTAGACTTCGACACGTTTCTAGCAGCAATCTGAACAATTATGCGGATTTCGTCATCCCTATTGAAAGACGAACACGTCCGTGCCACGATGTTGTAATTTACTTCACCAAACTGAGTAAGCAGCTACCGTTTGACTGACCAAGATCGAAAATATAAGAACCTCTTTCCATAGCGATATATGGCAGCGGCTTCACTAGCGTGAAATTTGTCTGTATCCGAAGTCATGCCAGCATCTGAAAACAGGAATCTGACGGGTGTTTACAGGTGTTTGTTTTGACTACATATAAGTAACAAAACATTCAATATTTTCGAGAGGCTTGCCCCTTACATGGCAAGTTATAGCATTTCGCCAGTTTTCGCAGCATGTTAACTTGGTAAAATATTATTGCGGCTATCGTTGAGCAGAGCGCTTAACGATATTCTATAGGGATCGGATTAAATCAATAACAGATGCATGATGTTGAACCGGACGATAAATTTTATCAGCTACCAAACTGTTCGGCCATTAAATAATTGCCAACCCACTTGAATGTATCCCCACTTTACCGAAAAATACCTTTCAATTATTTTTAGACGAAAACTGAACAAAACAGCTATTGCAAATCATGCGATACGACCATGGAACGACAATAACCCAGAAAACTCACTTTTTGCTTCCATTTCTAGGCTCCTTTCTCGAAGTGGTATCGGGTGTGGTCGCCAAGCTGGTCTGTTTTTGCTTGCGGGACGCTGAAGGATGATTCCGAGACCGCTTTTTCGAATCCAGCTGCTGGGATGGTGGTTGTTCCCCATGGATCTAGGTAACGGGCGAGGTTGACAAAAGATATAATTTATGTATGTTTATTAAAAACGAAATATTACGAAGTAAAACAGCGGCCATCGCACCGAAAATACGACTAGCTGCTAACTAGGAAGCTAGGAGAAACAAAACGGAATGTAAAGGGCTCGTCCCACAATAAAAATCAGCATTGTTATTTACAATAAATGAATGAATTAAGGACTTTACTTCATCGGGTTCAAACACACCACAGAACCTATGAATTAAGGAGTGAAAAATAGCCATTCAAAATCTGAAACACCACGACTCCTTGCGATCAACAGATCATGCACAATATCAAAAACATTGCGAAGTTAACGCTTAAAATCACACAGATTTCTTTTTAAAAATATTTTATGTGGGTTAGAGGAAGAATGCCAACAAGATCACACGAGCACCAATTAGTAGAGGACCTAAATCCTAGTTTTCATATAATACTGACAAAGGAAACCACCTCAAGCTCAAGAAATTCGCTGAAGAACGAATGGAATTCGAGACAGTTGAACAACGAACTGATTTGATTGGACGACATGTACAGACAAATGAAAAACATAAGCGGCAGAATGCGACCAATGACACGCCTACAAACGAATAAAAGACGACTCAACAAATAAGATGATTCACAACCTACAAAGCCAGCTCGGTGTGTATTGATAGATCAACATCTCATTCATGAGTTACAGATCATTTCCTCGACAAACCACAAGACACTGACAAAACAGTCACAGATACAAGATAATTTTGATTTCAAAGCATATAGACCCGTCGCGTTCAGTAGCGACAAATCGATATATGTATGTATGTATTAAATGACAAGCGTTATCCAGCCAAAGTGCCGCACACTCAGAGACTACATGTGGGCTAAGATACTGTCAGGTTGCCGGGGCCTAGACAGATATGGGAAAGAAAATAGAAATAGAAATGGTAGTGAGACTCCAGCGTGTTTCAGAATGCAGCTCACCACTGATGGTCAATCAGTTTAGCACGGTGTTAGCCGCACAGCACAGAAGTACTGTACGATTGCACACCGATATAAGGTTGAATAAGGTTTGTCAAGGCTTTAGGGACTAGCATGCGCATTTGTATAATTATGCCAATTCTACGAAATAACAAAACTTTTCGATTTGGAGTACAAACTAACACATACCTGCGGTTCAAGTTCCGCGCTGGTTCTTTTAGAAGGAGGATGAACAGGCTGCTTGGAGACAACAGATGCAAGAAATTTAGAGTAGGAATTGAGGTTTTGACGGAGCAACTCATAGTTCGGAGTTTCGTCGTACGCCAATGAAGCAATCGTTTGCATGAAGCGTTGAAAATCTGAGAGAAACGGAACAGAACCAAAAACGATCAAACGGAACAATTCAAATATTTCACGAAACAAAAATAAATTTCCCATGCACCCACGGTCGAAATTCACCGTGGGTGCACGTTTGTGCTGTGCGAGTAACACCGTGCCAATTGATTGGCCACCAGTAGTGAGCTGCATACTGAAACACACTGGAGTTTCACTACCATTTCTATTCTATTTTCTGTCTAGGCCTGGGCAACCTGACAGTATCTTAGCCCGAGTGTAGTCTGTGACTGCACGACACTTTGCCTGAACAAGGCTTGTGCTTCCAATCAAATCAAAATCAATTCGCCACGAGGACCGGTACCACAATGGTTTTAGGTTTCTTGAAAACCGAGTTTACAAGTGATCGTTTTGTAAGCACATTTTCGAGATGTCTGCTTAATCCAGCATGCCGTCAAGTGAGGTGGCGAGGTGAGTTTACTATGAGGCAAGGCTGCAAAAGCTGCAAACAGACTGTTTTGGTGATTTCGCTTTGTTCACTTATGAAACGTGAATGAATGCATGTTTGATTCGAGGCGAACACACATCATGCGAGCGTCTGTGTTTTTACTGTTCTTTTTTCTTCCTCATATCTGTCTAGGCCTGGGCAACCTGACAGTATCTTAGCACACGTGCAAACTCTGATTGTGCGGCGCTTTGTCTGGATCAGGCTTGTGCTTTCATACCATACCTGTGTTTTTACATCTTACTCGTCCACATCTATATAGGATTTTTAGTGTCCTGGCAGTCGAGCGTTTGGTAATACTTCCGACTGACGTAATGCCGTCCAGGATGATAACGATGAAAAATACTATATGGAGTGAACTTACAAAAAATGCCCACAACCACGCGTTTAACTGCAACTAAATGTGCATTTGTGTATGCACGCTAAACGTAACCACCAGTTGTTCCAAGGTTTGAGCTGCGGTTTACATGTTTCTTCTTATCACATATTTATTACAATTTTTAATAATCTGTTAACTACCTCATCACAGACACAACTCGGTAAATAGTACACTATGAGGATCTGTGTGAACACAATCAAAATAGAATACACGGAAGACTTAAGCATTCGGTACGTGCTACCGGTGTAATGCTGTCTGTGATGGATAATGATGATGATGATGATGATACACGTAAGACACAATTGCGGGGCTCACCTGGGCTGGAGGGCAAACCGGTTTCCGAAGTAAGCAGAGAGAGTTCGAGCATTGCTTGTTTTTTGAGCGCAGCGACTTGAATTTTAATGCGTTCAGGAACATTTTGACGCAACGCGGAATCTGAAAAGGCAGATAAACATGGTCAAAGGAAATACATATTGACGATGCATAAATGGCAGCATTACTATTTGAGCGAAAGTGGTTGATGAACAAGAAGTGCATTAAACTTCATCGAGAGAAAGAAAACAGAAGTAAATAAGGTGAAATAAAACTGCAGCTCAGATGAAAAGACTCACTTAAGTGTACTTTGTGTTATTACACGAACAGAGCTTATTACTTTAACTTTACTTTTGTGCGACTATCTCCTCCTGAAAGATGAGTCGGCTTCAATGAGGAGTTTTGGAAATTTCGATACAAAGGGGCATCCTCACTCGGCGTTTGTTCGAATCAGCTTCTCTAGCCTTTGCACAACCAAATGCAACCTGCAAGGCAACAGGGAGTTGCCAGAAAGAAGTGGTGTTCACCAACAAACCGTCTGCCAGACTGTTTCAGATTTTTCCTCAGGGTTTTCTCCCGAAGCCGTTCCCGCGATCGGGTATCCGGCAAGGCAGCGGAGGTTTAAAATCAGGGTTTTCCTTCCCTTAGATGAAATGCCCTCCCAGGCTAACGAGCGCCATCTGCCCGAAGCAAACTGGTTTTCAGGCGCCAGTCACTCGCCCTCGCCCCTTCTCCTGATGGTAGAAGCAGTTCCGCCGGACTCGGGGAGACGCTCGTGCAGGTATGATGTATGAAAACACAAGCCTGATCCAGGAAAAGTGCCGTACAGTCAGAGACTGCACGTGGGCTACGATACTGTCAGGTTGCCCAGGCCAGAAGCTAGGCTTGGTTGTCAGAGGCTATTTGAGACGCGCCCCATATGGGAGCATTTTATAGACAGTGGGAGCTTATCCCCACTGCCACCCCAGCTATGACAACCTTTGGAACAGAGCTTATTACGATTATGGGAACGTTTCGCTTATAATAAAGACATTGAATCAGACCAAGGCTATAAAGATGAACATCAAGAAGCATTAGCCCAACCAATTTCGACATTACAAGCCAGTGCTCGGCATTGCAGCGGGATAACGTTAGTGTGTATGGTTTCTAGAGTGTAAGTCCTCAGATCTGTAGAGATAGAGAGATATTTTTTATTTTGGGTGATATCTGGATACCATGTCATGTTATGTTATGTGGTAAGAATTTCGGACTAAAACATTAGCAAGGTGATTCGTAAGCCAGATGGTTCGTCAGTGCTTAACATGCAAAGACGCAAGGATTGATGGTAATTCCTCATTATCGGGGATAGTATTACACCGTTAGCAAGTAGCGAATGTTGCACTAGTAATCAACCATGACTTAATAAAATGCCACGGAATCTGGAGAATAATAAGAACATAACTGGGATGAGAAGCGTATGTCTTTGAAGAAACGTGTATTCAATGGAGTTTCGTGAACGAGAAAAGCAATATTAAAACAACAACCTCCGTTCGACTATCGATAAAATGCATCATGACAAGTTGTCTACGTCAATCCGCTTGAAAATATATAAGATTAAACAAACCCCCAAGAAGATGCTTACTACAAGACCGTAATTGAGCACGTTTTTAAAGCTTTCCTCGAGCGTAACTTGTTATTAAGATGCAGGATGCCAAAAACCCCGGTCAGCAAGACGGACTGCTGCGAATTTCGAAAGTTTTTTTAGGTGCATATACGTAGTGGCGGTTCAACCACCCTGAGTTCAACGCCCATCATGATGCAAAAGAACCCGTTTCGGAAGTCAGTGGTCAGGAAGCCTCAGTAAAACGTGACCCACCTAAGCGTAGTATGGCAGGTAGAGCTGCTTCTTATATCAATATTATGCAGTGAAAAAATTACTAGATGCACATTTACGGAGGGACAAGTGGATGTTGAATATTGGAGAACATAGAAATATCCGCTTTGTGTAAGCCGCATTAGTGGCTTGTAGATGCTACTCTTGAGCAGACTGTTTGACACCCGAGGCGACATAGGTTGCCGAATGCTTGGGACGTTCCGTGCATGAATTCCACATTATAGATGCAACTACTGTCCTGAGTTGGCGGGCTACGGATTTAGCGCCAAAAGTAGCGAGTTGAAAGGTTTATGGCAGTTAGTTCTATAATTGACAATCATATAAGCACGTTTCTGATCGACAGAAAATATCAACAGCTAACATATTTTACGTAGAGCCAATGCATCCCCTTGGTCAATAGGTCTCGGGGTTCTAACATTCAGGGCTCTGATGTGAGCAGGAACGGAAATAGGATGGGCGGAATATGATGAGGCACAGCATAACAGGCTATTTGTAGCCACTGATTTTAAGGCTATAGAATACCGTGATTCCTTTTAGCATTTTATCATAGCACAGGCTTCATCTTGCCAGCACTAACTTCCGTCACTGTTTCACTTGAAAAGCTCCGTCGATGGTATCGTTCTCGCTAACATATAGGCTGAGGAATGGCTCTGATCTCTTAGAGAAAATTTCTGATTGCTCCGATTTTCAAAAAGGGACAGTGTGATCACTGGGAAAATTATCTGGGTATCAGCATCATTTCAAGAGCTTTTAAAATATTTGCTTCTATTTTGCTTCACCGGTTGAGTGTCGAACGGCAAGACCAGATCCGTAAGGAAAAGACCACGTTTCGTGTCGATCTAGGTTGTATAGATCAAAGCTTCCGTCACTGCCAGTTACTTAAGCAACGTCATGAGTTCACAGAACAACTATCAGCATTCGATTGAATGGATCGCGAAAATGTGTGGAAATGTCTGTTGGGACATCAATTACCGGAGAAGTAGGATGGATTTTATAAGCATAATATTGCCAAACCTGGGGCAGGGTTGGAACGTGTGGACAGTTGCCATCCTCATTCAATATATCCCGCATGGTGCGACAAGGCCGATCATTAACTTCGCGATCGACGATGTCTTAGGAAAGTTTTAGCTGGTTTGAGGCCGCTGGAATCGAACTACTTCTGGATGAAATGGCTATCGATCTAAAATATGCGGATGACATCCCATTTCTGGGATATGAACGGCATATAATACAACAAGCCATGGACCGCATGGCGCTAGAAGCTTCAAGGAATGGCATGTATTTTGTGCCTAACAAGTGTAACACACTTACCCAGAACTGAAGCGGTTCCCTCCTAAATCTTACTAATTGTGAAGCAAGCCTAGAACTGGTCTCAATCTTCGTTTGTTTCCGTAGTTGTAGCTGTGCTTGCGTTGTGTCGATGAGGAGATCTCACAAAGTTTGGTGTTTGCTACCCTTGGTCATTTATAGTGACGACACAAGGTTTCGCTCTATACTAAAAGGTCGATTGGGAAACACAGTGGTATGCCACGCTTCTCAATGGTTGTGAAACCGTCAACTAGATCGGAAGATGTCCATTGGCTTTCAGTTTTGACATCCGTTGTTGTCGAATACTAGCTCGCATTCGATGTCAACATCATCTTACATCTGACCTCTTGTATTATGAACATGAGGTCATGGCGTAAAAGAAATATTCATGATACCGCATTTGGGATGGTATGGTCACGTTTCAAGAATGCGTCCATTACCGCTTATCATACGAAGGCTTGTTGACAGATCGGGAAAGCAGACGGATGACCAGACAAAGCTGACTGCAGAGCTAGACACAGTAGGAAATATACTTTTGCCTGGTAAAGACCGGAAGATAACTCTAACAGATGTTTGAAAACCTTACGTGAAATGATCGTTAACTGAGGTCAAAGGTGCCAATGTAGTTTGTTGTGCGTATTATAACTGTTTAGACTATATCATGGTGTCACAGATTTTAAATGCCAAATCACATGCAGTGATACTACGTAAAACTTTTTATTATACGCATTTGCATATCATGTTTTATCCTTGAGCTGTTCCACTTTGCTTTGCCCGACGTTAATGATTGCTAGTGCCAATACAAACTCAAAATGTAGCAGATCGGACGCAAGTAAGACAATCAAGTTTACCGAGAACTTAAACAGAGGAAGCTTACCAAATGCCAAATTCATGGTGGCAGCTTGTAAAGAATGACGATCAGCGGAAAAAAGCAACAAGGTTAATAACGCTAATATAAGCGGATGGACGATAGTCATGTTTTGTAATGGATATGATGTGGCATCCTTTCTAACGAGCTCACAAGAAACACGCGAAGATGCCCGAGAAAAAACGACAAATTAAATAAAGAAAGGACACATCAAACCGCAGAAACATTACGAGCCAAAAGTCACACTGAGAACTCACCAGCAATTAAGTGTCCCCATGGAAGTCCAGCAGAAGAGGACTGAGCATTTTGAGACTGACATCGCGCAAGCCAATGCACCAAGTTGAACAACAAAATTTCTAAATCACCACGTCTTGAAGGTGCCAAGGCTAAGGGAAATCAAAAAACATAGCAGCGGCTAAAAATCAGATTTAGCAAGGATATATGACAATTAAAAGAACTCAGTGTTAGAAGAAAAAGAATTAAATCACATCACAAAACCTACTCAAAACGATTCAGAATATCATTCCTCAATCCAAGATCCAGGCTAGAAAGAATACAATGTAGACTCAAGCTACCACATTGAATTGGATAAGGCAGAAATGAATGTGCGTCTACAGGAAGCCTCCGTTGCCGTTGAACAACGAAGATTAATGGGAACAGGAGCAATACGATGGATGAAAAAGAACTATTTAAAACCCGGAGCTCGACAGGGTCGTGGATAAATGTTTGTGCGGATAACCGTTAGTTTGCTGATCATTGCATCGACGATTCCGATTGATAAACTAAACAGGGTTCGCATCGCATCGTTTGATAAGACTTCATTCATCTGCCCGTGTTACCACCTACGTCATGCAGTGGTTGGCTTACACACAAGTCTCGGGAAAATTGGTTGCAATTCTGATATTTTGTGCAACACTGGTGAATATGTCGCTCCCTTTCCAAACTACGGATTATTCTTCTGTACGTCAAATTTAAATTATTCTTAATACCTACTGCTACAACCGACAATTTATTCGGTACACGCAATTTAGGAAACAATATTTCTAGAAATCTGACTCTTTTTGGGTAAAACCTAAAAAACTAAGTGATACAATTAAGTGGCGAAATTGTGACTTTCAATTGGGGGGATGGCGGTTCAAACGCACGCAGTTTTAGAAAAAGCTTAACCAACGTTCCCACAATAGGCGCATGCAATAACAGAAAACAAAACTGCGGCTTTCTAGTACACTTCCGGCATGTGAAATCATATTGCTTTTAAGGCGACGGGCACTGAAACTGGAGAAATTCACCACTACTACCGAGCCCAACGACCTGAGAAGAGAAGATGTCTCCCTAGTACCCTTCAACATGCTAATCAGAATGATGACTAAAAACACAATTAAACACCCGTGAATTTATTTAAGCTAAACTTATTTGAAACCAGCTCCAGCCGAATTGGCAAAAGCAGAGTTCCCGAAAGTTAACCGTACAGGATGTGCACAACGCAGATAGTATCGCGATAAATTGATTTGTCATTGGCACTGATCGGCGTGCGGAAACACGCTAGAGTTTAACTCTCTAGGACTGGGCAATCTGAGTGTGTGATAGCATGATTTATTCAACGTGACGTTAGCGCTTAGGGAGAACGAGTAGTGTGAAATACAAAAATGGTCCATTTGTCCGCACTAAGCTGCTTAGCCAGTAATATCAACGACAAATCGATAAGCGTACCATCGTGGGAATCACGTGAACAAAATTCGATGGTTCCGTTGTGCTTGAATTTCGGATTCGGTTTCGCCGGATAGTGCACACCGCGTGAGCGAAACAAATGAACCAGACCGAAGTCAACAAGCGTCACCTACAAACGGATACAAAATGGTAAACGATAAAAATAGAGGTGAAGAAGCGGAGAAAGCAGAAGCCTGATCGAGGCAAAGTGCCGCCACGTAAGCTAAGATACTGTCACGTTGCCCAGGCCTAGGCAGATATGAGAAAGAAGATAGTAATGGAAATGGAATAGCGGAGAGTGTGCTCACCTTATCACACGAACCGTTGTATAGCAGATTGGACGCTTTAATATCGGCATGAGCGTAGTCTTTCGCGTGTAGATACTCCAACGCATTCAACTGGTAAAGTGAAACACGAAAAGACATTGGTGAGAATAATCTTGAAATGTCAGCCAGCGACAGAAATATCAATATTTAAACTGAGAAGAGAAGGTTATACGGATTTGCATGTAGTGGTCATCGCATTATTTTCTGCTAGAAAAATCCAATTGATTAATTAAAAGATTGGTATACGCAGAAAGGGAAATCGTAACATCTCATACGGTTTGCGTCAAACGGAAGCAAATAACAAAGTCAAAGCGTAGCCATAACATAATGACGAAAGCATGTGAGAAAAATATGATTTTTAGACGAAATCTCGTGCGAAGCTTCAAATTTTCGTGACGCAGATAAAAAATTACCATACCCATACAACTATCACATTAGAAAATCCAAAAAGATTGGGATGGGTTGGACATAAACAGCTAAGAGCTGTTAGCATAAAAAATTTGAGATGAGATGCATGTACCTCACATAGAACGTGGATTCAACCAAGTTTCGTGAACAAGTAGAGCGAAATCAGCACGAAAGCGACGTTTTGGATTTTACGGAGCACTTAATGTGAAAATATAAGACTAAGCAAACACATCCACAAGCAATTATGAAAATAAAGGTAAAAATGACAGATCCAGTGCTCTCACGCTTACAATGCTTTCAATGATCTCAAACATTTGTGGTTCTTTTGGTAGCCCTGACAGTGCAGCTTGTTCATCGAGTTTCAAAATTTAGCCAATTCGAATGCCTCCAGAGCGTTCTTCCGCCCGCGCGTATCATTCAAATTAGCGGCGTTTAATGTACGGACTTTAGCTAGCATCGGACAGACTTGGCGCGCACACTTGCGAGCCTCAATGTCTATGTCTGTCGGAAACATACATGCATAACTCTAGCTCAGTTACGCGATTGTCTGATCCTTCGAACTTACGCAAGTCACACTATCTACGCCTGTCCACTGATGACGATGCCATGGTATCTGGGGAAGCTGGTGTCGGAATCGTTTTGAGTGAGAGAGCTGAGATCGCACTGTTAGACTGGATCCCAGTCGACAGTTGGCTTTGTGCAAGACTATAGGGTTCGTGCAAGAAAGGCCAATTTCGCAATCAACCCCGTTTGTGGTTGCTGACTATGCACTGACTAGTTGTAGCTCTGAACTTGTCAAGGATGAGTTTTATGGAATATTTCACGAACATCGTTGTCTTAGCTGGAGACATGAACGCACGTGTAGGCAGTCTAACTTTAAACGAGCATTTCGTGGGTAGAAGGTTAGGCCTTGATTGCTAACATAATGACAACGGGGAAAGATTGATTAGCTTGTGCTCAGAGCACAGACTCTACCTTGCCAGCACTAACTTCCGCCATTCGACGAGTAACTTCTCCACTTGGAAATGTATATCGGCGGCCTCGTTCACACAAATTGACCATATTGCTATCAGCTCTCGTGACAAGGGAGTGTGAGAGATTACCGTTCATACTGGAGCACCTGTTTAGTGTCAGATAATGCAATAAGCTACTTTTAGCTCATTTGCATATACCGCTTGCCTGCTTTCTTTTTACGTATCTGCTTATTTGTTTTCGTGCTTCATGCTGCTTGGCAACTTGTCTGGGCAACTGCGTCGTATAGCGAACACAAACAACTACTTTTTCTCATATCTGTCTAGGCCTGAAAACCTGACAGTATCTTAGTCCACGTGCAGTCACTGAGTGTGCGGCACTTTTCCTGGATCAGGCCTGTGCTTTCATACAACACCATATTAGTTTCCTATAGAATGTGGAAGTTCGGTCACTCCGAGTTGTAAACCAATCGGGATACACCGTTGCAAAATGAATCCGTTTCGAATTCGGTGATTGACATCCAATTGACCCAACCAGCATCGCCTGTACTGGTTGCTCTGTTTCTATAGATTAGCGTAGCATCGCTACGATGACAACAGCTAACTACCACAATTTGCACGGATGTGCAACCGTACAGTACTTATGTGCTGTGCGGCTAACACCGTGCTAAATTGATTGGCCAAAGGTAGTGAGCGGCATGCTGAAATAGACTGGAGTCTCACTACCATTTCTATTTTCTTTCTCATATCTGTCTTGACCTGGGCAACCTGACAGTATCTTAGCCCACGTGCAGTCTCTGACTGTACGGCACTTTGCCTAGATGAGGCTTGTGCTTTCGTACATCATACATACATACCACAATTTTACCACGACAGTGATTGTCAAATGCTTGGGGATTTCGGATATGCTCTTCGCGTAAATTACAAGTGACGCATTCATAGTAGTGCAGTCTGAAGTGTCGCTCTTAATAAATTCTTCCCTTCTCACTTCCATATAGGAAGCAAGAATTGGGCGAGTGTAGCATACCGTCACAGACGGTGGCTTATACATAAGTAAAGATTAACAGTGATTAAAAACTCGGGACATCATGTGTTCAACGAACAAAATTATAAGATTGTTAAAACAACGAAACTAACAACTTGAATAGCCACGGCAATCACAATGCACGGTTTGAGTGAACCCTTTTTCAACAAAGATTCGAAATCCCCCGAATAACGATCCATAATCAAGTATCGGCACGGCTTGCTTCCCGGTGGCGTGAAAAGACCGCTCGAAACATAACGTGGTATTCCGAGAAAACTCAATCGGTGTTCTGACGTCCATTTAGAAACTGAATTAGGAAGATGGAGGAAAATGCATCTTCTTGCAACGATGTATTGCATAAAATTTTCATTGATGAACAACATACCAAATGAAGCTACTGGTAGACTAAGTTTAACAAAACGATGTCTGTATGAAATCAGACAGCGGTGCGAACTCAATTAGACCATAGGTAGACTGATCTGGACAGCTATAGTAGGAGTGATTTCATGCACAAATCAAGAGGATGCATTGGCTTCACCAAAAACATTATACCAAAACGCATATGGAAGCAAGCAATCATAAAGAAAAGGTGGAAGCTGCGCTAATTTAACGTGTCTGTGCGCAACACATGGGCAACAACAATCGATTATAGTGAATGAACACATATGGGACGCCATTTTGTGGTTTTAAATAGCATGTGTCATACCAAGTTCTCATTTCAGTTCAAAGCATACAAGCTTAAACAAAACATCACAATAAGATAGTTAAAGCAAGAGCATCGCGAATATAATGCTGAAACGTATCTTTAGGCTCAACTAACAATAGCGTAATCAGAACACAGAAACCTTAGTATAGGGACGGACTGTATCTGGAATGATGTTAACTAATACAGTCAGATGCCCATATCATTCGATTGTTTGTCACCATTTAAGATGAAGCATTAAAAAGGAGCATGTCCAGAAACCGATGACTTAATATCCGTTTTGTATGGTAACAAGTGTGATATTCGTCGACCGAGTAGCTTTAGCCAAACCGTATAAAAAAAGTCAGTAATTAAAGAAAACGCATAGCGAGGTACGGAAATCCAGGGTTTTCCAAATGAGATAGTAGACCAAGTGATTTGAAAATCATGCAGTAAAGTGATGATTTTTGCTAAAGTTCTCAACAAATGCTTCAGTGAAATGAGGGAAATTGAATTGCGATGTTGCAGAGAGAATTAGGTGCACTTGTGACCGAAAAACAGCAAGGAGGCCGTATGAATGTTCTCCCGATTGATGATGAATTATCGCATTCGCATCAGATAACACATAAGTGCAAAAACCGTACAACGGCACATCACAATCGTAAATGTGTTAGCTCAACGCCTATGCGGACAGAGTTTTGCGAAGGCAAGCGTTGATGGATAATAAAATCTAATACCTTATTTTACGAGAATGACACCCTTAGTGTATGCCAAGTGCATCACAGTGCTAGGTTTCCAACATTGAAATAGTGTCAAGGGATGATCTACCAAACCGAAAGTGCTTACTTAAATCTTCTGTGCAAACACGAATATAAAAATGGATTTCTGTGAAAAGAGGTCCATTTTCTTGTGGTTCCTGAGAATTCGATCAAAAGCGAAGGTTGACCTACTATCTTTGCAACAAACTGTTCCGTTTTCTCACCATCCTTTTTCACTGCAAAATATGAAGAAATCGGAATTACCAGAATAAATGCAGCCGAAACCTCCTTGAGCAATCGGGTTTCCAATAATCCATTTAAACTTATGAGAGTCAGTGAACGAAGTTCCAATGGGGATGGGTTTCGCCAACGAGTATGCTGACTTTTTGGGTTGCTGCTTTTTTCGGACCGACATTTATTCAAAATATTCCGAAAAATAATACTGAAACAGATTAGAAAGTAGTGAAAGTACATTTGTAGGATAAGATGGAATAACTGCCCAGTTAAGCTGAATCATAACAATAAGATAAACCTAACATTCCAAATACTGCAGCATTGGTGGAAGCACAAAATTAAAAAAAGTTGTGGAACCCGATCATCCAGCTATTACACATATTGCATCGTTTCTCGATCGGAATCTATGGATAATAAAAATAACACAACCGAACGAACAATTTATTTATACTACCTACTGAGAGATGGGTAGTAGTATTAGTAGTAGCTGGACGTTGTGATAGACGGGGATTGCCACTGCTATGAACGCGCAGGTTTGCGCGTAAAGGAAGCAAGCAAAAGAAGCTAAGTCAACAAGCGTATCGCAGACCTGATACTAAAGATATATATATATATATATTTACACAATCATTTAAAAATGACAAAGTGCCACCCAATCAATTTGGGTGTGGGCTTGATACTACCCGGTTGCCCAGGCCGAAGTAGAGGAGTTGATCTTGAGGACTCCCACCTCAAGCCTTTGGCCCGAAAGCCTAACCCGCAAGGCAGCGGAGCGAGATTAAGGATCGCACCTATCGGGGCCGTATACTGTAGGTACGGTTCACAAGCCATTCGCGAGGTAGAGACCAAGCAGGGACTCCCGACATCATCCCAACCAGTCGAGCCGGTGATCCTTGCGGATTCATACGCCTCTTCTGGTATACAATGTCCGCGAGGGACAAGGAGACAAGGAGACGGTGTTTGTCTGGCTTCTCACCATTGACCAACCTGGTATGAGTAACTCTGAAGATGCCACGAAGACATCACCCAGTATAGCTCAATGGATCATCGAGGCACGCAAGCCGCTGCACCACGTCAAGGTCCAGTCTCGGCGCAACGGATACTAAAGATGGGTTACAAAGCCGATCGAATTGAACATTATCCGGCTGTGCTGAAATTCAACGGGCTGCTTTACAGGAAGAGCATAAAAGTTCTGCAGCATTATGGCTTCACCGTACGGGATATTGACGATAATTGTGTGAGCTGGTTATCTGGTTCATTAAACATCCATGATTGCTAGATGAAAGGAACGCACACTTTATGTGCTGTTTATTGTTTTCAACACCGAGCATTGACTTTCAGTGGCATCAGTTTTCTGCGCGACTGATGTCATGAAATGAATGTTAGTAGCAGTAGCAACAGCAGAAGCAAGTTATTTATCGTGATAAGCGCATCCGAAAAGTTAGAAGTTTATGCAGTCACGTTCTTCGGCAGTTCCACAATGTGCATCTGGGCATTGAATGAACGAGGGCCAGCACCAGCAATTTCTCCTATTAGCCTGGTTGCGCACAAATGTGGAATCGTAGAATACTTCTACATTGTGCGGCTAAAACCGTGTTAAACTGATTGGCCACCAGCAGTACGCTGCATGCTAAAGCACGCTGGAGTCCCACTACTATTTCTACTTCGTTTCTCAAATGTGTCTAGGCCTAGGCAACCTGACAGTATCTTAGCGCACTGGCAGTCTATGACTGTGAGACACTTTGCCTGGCTCGGCCTTGTGCTTTCATACATACATACATTAGTCTAATACAGACGCATACATCGATCAAATAGTCAATTCCTGTCGGCGATGCCAAAAGGGGGCCAGGATACTAAACCGCGCCCCGATTGCATTATGGACTATACAACGAAAACATTGTCAACGAAATTATGTTGATCTTACCGATCAAGTAAACGATAGTGTGTAGCGTGACACGAAATCTACGGTATGTTGCAACGCCTAGAAACATGATGAGCGCATTAAACCGATGTACAACAAAAATGAATGATGAGAAAACAATATTGTCCCAAATTAAATCGAAATACACTTGTGACATATATTTCTCGATTTCGCAACCGGAACAAAGCAACGCAGCTACGATAGCTGCACTACCATTTACAGTCAAATAACCCGACCGAGCACTTCGTCGATAAAATTAAAAAGAGATTTGTAACGTTTCCTCTTGGTCTACATAACTACACCGAACGAAGTGTAGATTTGCCACAAGACTCCACTGATATGATTCATGGTGAGAACTATGCGATCCTGCTAAGGCAACTCAGGCCGCGCCAATTAAGATTTATCAACCGCTATTTGAACCAGAGACCGCAATTGACGTGCGAAATCGCACGGAGAAGGGTTCTTCGATGGCCGATTGTATCATTTTTTGTCACAGAGGCAGCGAACTGTTTGATGTCCACGTTGAAAACGATGTTTGGCCACTTCACAAAAAATAAAATATCGATATTATCATTCCAATCATTTCTACACCTCGATGTAAGTTAAAATTCTAAAAAGTATATACCTCACACGAATTAGATTGCAGCAGTATTATATCATAGAGATATAAATAGAAGAAATAGCTATGCTTCCAAATATATAATTATTATTTTCAAGATCCATTAATCGGTGTTCTGGTAAGCGAACATTTAGAAAAAAT